>PITA01006785.1:0-96774 GCA_004023965.1 Spilogale gracilis
TTCTTTCTTTCTTTCTTTCTTTCTTTCTTTCTTTCTTTCTTTCTTTCTTTCAAGATTTTATTTGTTTATTTGACAGAGAAGGAGAGAGCATAAGCAGGGGGAATGGCAGGCAGAGGGAGAGGGAGAGGGAGAAGCAGACTCCTCACAGAGCAGGGGGAGCCTGATGTGGGACTCAATGCCAGGACCCCGGGATCATGACCTGAGCTGAAGGCAGTCACTTAACCAACTGAGCCATCCAGACACCCCTTAGGTGTGGTTTTCTTTTTTAGACATTTATTCACAAGTCTGTTCAGGTTCACTGGTATGTAGGTATTAATTTGTTTTTCAGACTTGGTTTTTTATGATTTTGTAAAAGTGTAAATAAAAATGGAGCAAACATGCTACTTTAAAATCAAATGTTCTAGTAATTTAATTTTCTAAAAATTAAAAAAATGTCACACACAGGTGACATTAGCCATTAGCCATTAGCCACTTTAAACTAAGTAGTGGTTTATATGCACTGTCTAATGAAGGGTGTCTAAGTAAATCATTGTATCAAACCAGCCAATAATGTGGTTTTGTTCAGACTGGTGCCCGGGTCCACCAGATGTTTCTGTTCTTAGAACAATTTTCTATTACTAACTGACACCGAGTAATACATATAATTAATATGCAAATAAAATTATCAATATAATTAGTACTTGGAGACAAGACTTAAATAGTCCTTGTCTGCACAGATTACATATTTATATTTCTGAGGAAGGTAACTATCTAATTATATGGCTTTCCCACAACTGTGGCTAATTTGGACCAATTTCTAGAAATCATATCCTAATTAGATAAAACTAATTTTTATTGGTAGCTTAATTCTTTGGTTCTTGATGTAGGTAGCAAGGAAGTATTTTGGCATAGGACAAAGTGAAAACACACTATATTTGTGAGGATCTGGATTTAGACCTCTGTTTGAGTCAGAATTGTTTCAACCTAAGACAGACCTAGAGGTCCAAAGAAGAGAGGGAAGTGCCACAGAAGATCTATTCCATTGTCCACACTCATGTGAAGCAACTAGCTTTTTGTCTACATTACCAGGATATTAAGGAAAACTTAATACTTTATTTTTCTGTTACTGTTAAAATCAAATTAAACAAAATTGACCAGTTAAAATTTATTTTAGTTTGGGCTGGATACCTTGTAAGAATTAGTTGATCACAGGAATTTGGGTCAGGTCTATACTAATGAAGTAAAATAAAGAGTATAATAATTGAGGCACACATTTAAGAAGACTGGCTGTGAAGTGATTCAAGAGACACAGGCACCAGAGGATATACGGGGGGTGGGGGGTGATTTCTTTTAGATGAAAGAAACAAGACCATCTGAACCTTAGTGTAAGTAGAGTCTAATGCACTACTAATTTCTGAGATCTTAGAGGTACATTTATAAAGTGTCTTAATAATTTTAATGGTACAATTTATAAGAACATAGAAAAGCACATACTGATATATTAATAGAAAGGGTTAAATGTGATAGAAATTAAATTTGAATATGTGCTCTTCAATTATTAATTTCTACATTTGTTTCACAACCCTCTTGAAACAATAGGAAAAGCAAAGTCAATCATTAACAAAAATCACAAATAATAGCCTGCTGCTTTTTAAGGCATTAAGCCATTAGCCATAAACAAGAACTTTTTTACTTGTCTTATATTTGTCTTTCCTTAATTTCAATAGAGTTTATATTTATTAAGGATATTGTAGCAATAAGAAGACAATCAAGTCATGATAAGCAGCAGTAAATCCTGCTCTACCATATGACATGATACGTTCAGTCAGAATAAGAAGGCTTTTTTAGTTATAGTTCTATGTTGGGTAGCAGAGGCATGAAATAGCAAGTCAAAAAGAAAGAGCTAGTGCTTAGCAGTGTTTTGAATGGTGAAGGTCTCAGTGAAGGCAACTGCGGGGATGACAAGAGCTGGTAGAGTTAAAACAGGATCCTTCAGCCCATCAAACACATTTTGTTTTCTGTGTTATGTGTGGATTTGTGATATTCATCACTGGGCTCCCTTGTTCATTGCCCCAGGGCCCAGACTGTGCATGGCCCATGGTTGGTGCTCAATGAGTTCTAATTTTTCCTTATTTCTCTATGGGAGCACAATGACTCATTTCTGTATCTTTGGTCATTTGAGAATTCCATCCTATTGGATTTAAATCTTACTGTATTGCATTGCTTTTACCTTCTCTGAGGAAAAATTTCTTTCATAAAGAATTATTTATTACATATCTTATATTCCCACATCTCTGACTCAAAGATGAGCACAGTTATTTGGGTCTCCTTTTATGTGTCAGGAGAATTAAAATTCTCAAGAATTGGTACTGGTAGTCACCAGTAGTGCTTGAGCTCTGTGTTGATTACCTTTCAGAAGTGATGAGTGTAGCTAAACCATCCATGCCTGCACAGATGCACAATGTCCTTAGTAGGAGCTGATTTTTGGAGAGAGCAGATGTAAGTAGTTGCCCTTCTTGCAGATCAGAACAAAAAAAGATGGAAGTTGAGTGGCCACGTTTGATGTCATCAGCTCTGTATAAGCAGGCCTCAATAGTCTGTTCAGAAGTAACTATAAATTTTTATCTCATAGAGCTTTCATTTTTTTTGGCCCAATTAAAAAATAGTACTTCCTTCTCAGTTTCAAGAAACTCCAAACTTTGAGTCTAACACATTTGAATATTTCATAGGACTTACTCATAGTGCATTTTATTTTGATCCAAGGCCAACTGGATGGACTGGGATTCCTTTTCACTAACTCGGAAGTCTATTGTCATGTTAGCAGCTACGTGGTGGGTAGCATCTGGATACCAGAAGTCAAGCTGTGGAGATGAGTTAGTCACAGTTATTTGTTCACCCAACACATATTTTTTAAGAAATGCATGTGTCATACACTACAAAAGGAATTTGGGGTTCAACATGGCTAAGGTAGGGGCCCTTCTCTTGGTAAGCTTAAAAGAGTGTGCAAATATACTACTGAATATCAAAGAGTGGGAGAGATCATTTGTACCAATCATTTGTACTGATTACTTTTTCAGGCTATGGATAGTATCTATAAATGCAAAAAAAAAAAAAAAAAGGAGTAATCTGTTTGCTTATACCATCTTGGGGTTGATTGGGGTTGTTTCACAATTTATTTAGCCATAGAATCTGTCTCTAATTAGGAATCTAGATTAAAATCTGACTCCCCTCATCCTGCCCCTGAATCAAGCGGTGATTTGGCAGTGGCAAGGAAGGAATGAAGAGGAAAGTATGGACTTGAAAAACACTTGGGAAATTAGAAGAGCAGAACTTTCAATTGATGTGGTGATGAGGGGGCTGTGACTAGAATAAATCTCAGATTCAGTTCTGGATTTAAGTCTGCTGTGTCACCTTGGTCATTTATCTTACCGTCTTTGAACTTCAGTTCTTTTAAGTGGGTTTAATTATGCCACTGACACACAATCTGTTGGAGAGTTTGAAATGATACATAGAAGGTGGCTGACACAGTGGGCCTTGTCTGTGGGAGCCACTGAATAAGTAATAAAATGATTTTGTTAGCTCACTGGATTTTAAAAGAATGATCAAACTTTAAGAGTTTCCTTTTAAAATGGATCTAAACTCTTAAGAAGGGTTAAATCTTCATATTATAAACCATTACTTTGATGTTACCAGTTAACTGATACCTTGATGTTGTCATAATTTTAAGAGAAACTATGCCATTGGTGGCGATCAGGATGGGAGAGAGGAGAATGGAGGAAGGCACTAGCAGGGAGGGAGAAAGAGGCCTCCAGAAATGTATCAAGAATGCCCACCTCCTTATTTCGCAATTTCATCTAGAAAAAGCTGTTGTTTGCAAAGGAAACAGGAGTGGTAATTTGGCAGAAAAAATAAACAAAAACAAGGGAAGCAGTATAGTGGCTATTGGCTGAATTATCCAAGTAGCTTCTGCCACTTCCCCCTTCTTTGTCTTTGGAAGCTCCATGTGCTTTAAAAATAAAATACAAGAGAGGCAACTTTTAGAAAACAGAAAGAAAAGATAAAATAACCCTCTAAATGCTTTACCTGGTTGGTTTTGGCCAAATCTTTTATGATGTTTGCTTGTTTTTCATCTTGCAGCTTCACACGGAGCACCTTCTCCCTTTAAGAATGTAAAAGATGAAACATGTGAACTGTAAAGAAGCATTCCTTCATCCTCTTCCTGTAGAGAGACTGGAACGCAGGGCGATGAGGTTTACCTGTCAAAGCGGACAGAAGCAATTGCTAGGGTGGTAGCGATCAAACCCAAAGGCAGGATGAACTGCATGGTTCTTCTTTGCCTGCCCCAAGACCCTCTGTCAGTTTTATGCCTGAGCTCTTATCTGGAGAAGCAGCTGATTTCCTCTTAGGGTTCTGATCATATTTTCTCTGTACTTCTTTGTAAAGAATCAACTATTACAGAAAGAGGTAAAGCATCACATCCCCACTCCTTTCTCCTTCTCCTCCCTCTGTTCTCAGAGATAACCCCTGTTTCTAAAACAACTTGAAGACTCCTAGAAGGAAAATTATGTGGTTGCTCAAGTGTTTGTTCATTGGTTGTTCTCTGTAGGGTCTGGATGCAGGGTTTAATAAGTGCTTTCAGAAAGTTGAATTAATGAAAGTCATTTATAGACCATTCTAAGTAGTCTCTCGAGGGGTCTTTAATTTTGAACATGGGTTATTTGGGAGAAGTCATCACCTCTACTCAGAATTAAGGTAATCTAACGGAGTGAATAAATTTAGCTAATCAGATAACTTATTAGAATTTCCTTTTAAAAGCTACTTCTTCACATTGACAAATGTATATAGATTATCCTGTAGGAAACTTCTCAGAGTCATGGTTATATATTTTTATTATCAAAATAATAGTATTGGGGAGATGCCCATGTTACATGTACAGTGGCAATAGCCTCATTACTCTCTCTCTGTTAGGTTTGCACTTGAACATATCCCTGGGGGCTCCCCTTACCCCAACCTGAAGGTAAAGAGGGTTTTACAAATGCCTTCAGGTTCTTGACATGGGACAAGCTCATCAGCACTAGAAACTCCCAAAGCAATGTTTGCTCCATTTGTTCTGAGGATGTACTTCATAGAGGTACAGAGGAAAAGGAAGAGCCTGATGTTACAGTTAGAAGCATGTAGCCTTAGAGTGGTTCCTTCACCTTGAGTGGCTGCTTAGTCATTGTGGGCCTTTGTTTCCGTATCTGTAAAATGGAGATGCAAATTGGACCCTGGCAAGTGGTGTGAGAGCTAAATGAGATAGCATATGTGAGGACTTGGTGGATGGTGAGTGCTAAAATACATGCTCATGTCCTCTAAGCACTTGATAAAGTTGCCAGGTTCTGTAACCAGATTTATAGTTGACCACTGTCAACTGGAGTATCAGGATGTATCATGTAGTAGATTAAAGCGATGGCTGTGGGGGCGCCTGGGTGGCTCAGCAGGTTAAGCATCTGCCTTTGGCTCATGTCATGATCCCGGGGTCCTGGGATCGAGTCCGGCATCCCACTTCCGGCTCAGTGTGGAGTCTGCTTCTCCCTCTGCCCTTTCACCCTCATGCACCCATTCTCTCTCTCTCTCTCTTTCTCTGACAAATAAATACATAAAACAGTGGCTGTATCCTTTAGGGATGAAATATCTTTCTGCATTTGTTTTAATGTGGGCGACCTCTGGAAAAGTTTTTTGTTACTGTTTTTGTATTTGGAGCTTATTTTCTGATTCTTCAACTAATAAATGCCTACTGGAAATAATTTAGCAGAAACAAAATTTTAAAGAAGAAAATAGAAATCACTTTTAATTCTAACATTTCTTATATGTTTTCTTAAAGCCTTTGTTTGTGTGACTGGTTTTAAAACTGTAGAGAAGGCTTGTTTATCTGTTTTTCAGGTCATGCATGAAGGACACTTCTGTTTTATTTGGGGATCTCTGTAAATGTGTGAAGGATCTGGTATGTCTCAGGATAAGACTCTGATTATAAATAATCTTGGGCTTAATATCTGTTAGGTATTTCAGTTCCCTGTTCCTGGAATAGAATATCGACATGTAATGCTTTTAAGACTTCCTACTCCTCCTCCTCAGTTTATTTAGCCTCTGAAGAACAGATACAATAGATAGATTTCAGGAGTATTCTGGAGCTTTTTCTCAGAACAAGTGATTTCGTGGCAGTTACAATTCTGAATAATCTTATATTGTTGCCTCAAAATTTATAAAAGATCTTGGCATATGGATAGAATAGGATGAATAGGTATTGGACAATATATCATTTTAGGATTGACTTTGTAAGGTGGTGTGATGTTTCATAGGTCAAATTAATCTCTTTAAAAATAAATTTAAAGTTGAATGCCTCACACAACAATAATTTTCCATCTTTCTGGATCTCTGTACTCCTGGGAGTTTTTAGTAGTATATATCTAGCCACAGTTTAAAATATTGCTTTAGGGACATCTGGGTAGTTCAGCTGGTTGGGCATCTGCCTTCATCTCAGGTCATGATCTCATGGTCCTGGGATTGAGTCCTGCATTGGGCTCCCTGCTCACTGTGGAGTCTGCTTCTCTCTCTCTCTCTCTGCCCCTCCCCACTGCTCATGCTCTCTCTCTCTCTCTCACTCAAATAAATAAAATCTTAAAAAAAATAAAATATTGCTTTTTTTTGAAACTATATTCTTATGCATATTTTCAAACATTATCACTATAAAAGAGATATCCTAGAAAATGAAAGTGAAAATTCTCTTGTGATTTTACTAGAATCTTTCAAATACTTCTCCATCTATAAATCAAATCCAGTAAGCTTCTGGAATACCTTTAGATATCTCATAAAGCATATGTTGAAAGAAAAATTTGTTGCCTTTAGTTGTGGATATTAGATTCTTATCATTGAAATGAAGCTTCCCTGCAAAATGCTGCAGGAAACTTGTCTTCATTATTTGAAGTAAAGGTGACATTTCTGGACAAAGTTGTAGGTGTGTGGTTCAGGCAGTGTCAGACCTGGCTAGAGGGGGAGTGACTATCTGCTCAAATTAGATGACCTAAGAGGATCATCAAGACCCCATTTGGCCTCCAAATAACCTCTTTAGCTGTCATGATTCCTTCTGTTTTTCTCTGTGCCTGTAATTTTCTTTGAGCAATTCGTATAGGTCAGTTGGCAAAAGCAGGTGAATACATGGGATGTTATTCTAGATAGGAAGAGCTCCCATACTCCAGACTGGAAAATCAGTCTTGCTATGCTGTAGGAACAGTGTTTGAGAAGGAAGAATTCAGGGAGCCATTTCTGTGCTTTTGGTTAATTACTGTTTGGGGAGATAAGAGCTTGGGACTGAGGAAAGGTTCAGAGCATGTCCTGGGATCTCAGTGTCCTGAAAGTAATATAAAGGAGCGTGGAAGAGGGAGGGGCCCTTACAGTCAGAGGCACCTGGTTAGGCAAGGCTGGGCAGGAATCCTTTGCAGTCCCTGGTCCTCCTGGCAGGAGGTCATATGGTATTATTGCACTGGGAAGAACTAAATCAGACATCTCTTTTTGTTTTAGCTCAGTTAGCTCAGGCAAGTGACATACCTAACCAGCTAGCTGTTGACTTTCAGTTGGCCAGAGATACCTCAAAATGTTTCTGATGCAAGAAATTTTGGATACAAAGTATTTTAAATGAGAATATTTACATACTTACTTTCCTGGTCCTTTAAAAAAATATTCCTTGGAATTTTTGAACATTTCTAATGTTTAATTTAAAGCACTCAGTTTAGAGACATAGTTCTTTATGGTTGACACATGACTTTTGAACTTTGGGTCACACACAGAATTTCTTAGAGGTTAATGTTATCTGCTAAAGGTGGAGTATAGGAATATCTTGTGAAACTATTTATGGATTGAATGATATTTGTCTAGCAAGATAACTTCATTCAGGCAACTCTGCTTGAGTTAACTCTCCAATTCCCTACATGGATATAAATTTAAATAAAATGGGAAAAGATAATTTAGCTAAATTATATATTTTTTATTATGGTCAGTACTGCTTCAGAATTCATGGGAATTTCTTTTATTTTTTTGCACTTAAGTGTCTATTTAAATGATGCATTACTAAATTATTTTGACGAGGATTGCTTGACGAATTGTAGCAGCTGCACTGCTACCATCTAGTGGACAATTAATGCAATTAATCATTCTTTAGCTTGACAACTTCCAAACTATTATGACTTCAAAGGATTCTTCTTATGAATAGAACACTATCATAGATATTTTAATATGTCTTGCTAGATATAGAATCCTGTTTTCCTTGGGTCCACATAGAAAACAATGAGTTCATATTTTAAAGTGAATAGAGTATTAAGTAGATTTTAAATTAAGAGATGCTCTTGAACTGTAACTACTTATTATTATATTTTAAAATTTGAACTTGGCATAATGCTGTCTGACATTAGCGTGTTCAGTTATAATTCTGGGAAACTTCAAGTCATGGAGTAATTTTTGTCTCTTGTGTTTAAGGCCTAACACCCTCTTGTTTTACCTCCAATCTGCTTTGTATCACCCTCCTGTAACAAATTTTTTCGTTAACACCCTTCTGACACCCTCTTGTTTTACCTCAGTCTGCTTTCCACCTTAGGTGGTTGATGTTTTAAAAACTTTGATCATGTCACTTGCAACTGAATGTTTCCATTGTTCTTAGACCAGTGTTTCAAACCCTTAAGCTCCAGGTTCTGCTTAGTAGTCCCTTCCCCCTCCTCAGCCCCTGTACCCACCCTTCTTCCCTCCACTCTCTCTTCCTCTCTGACTTTCTTCCAAAGGGTTCTGCATCCTCATAGGGCTTGGAAGGGGCACTCCCTTCATCCAGGTAATTGTGATTCATTCTTCAGTTTCCAGCATTCCTTCAGAGAGCCTTCTCTTGCACATCAGGGAGGTAGACTGGGTATATGCTCTTTTTATGTAATTTGTCTAGAACTTACTTAATATAAATTAAATCATGAATTACTAAATAATTAGTATTTATTTATTTTTTAAAAAGATTTTATTTATTTATTGACAGAGAGATCACAAATAGGCAGAGAGGCAGATGGAGAAAGAGGGGGAAGCAGGCTCCCTGCTGAGCAGAGAGCCTGACAGGGCCTCGATCCCAGGACCCTGAGATCAGGGCCTGAGCTGAAGGCAGAGGCTTTAACCCATTGAGCCACCCAGGCACCCGTATTTATTTTTTTAAAATAATTTTTCTTATGTGTGTCTTCCCAAATGTCTACTGAAGGCAAGAACTATCTTTCTCTTTTGTTGTCCTGTCCCTAATTGCTTAGCAAAGTGTTTGGCATGTAGTCGACAGTTCATAAAATAAATGAGCTGAGATGAAAGCTAAAGCAAAATGGGGTCTTTTTCCCTAAATTTCCCCTCATGTCTTCTTCCTCATAAGCCCCCATTATAACCTGTACATCTCTGCCCTCTGCCAGTGTTGGCAAATACCCTGAGGACTTTAACTCCTATATAGTTGACCCACATCATTACCTGGGGATGGCTTGCTTAGTCACTGGTTCACATCTTTTCTTTCCCCAAAGAAGTAGAAAGTCTGTCAGATTTCTAATTATAATGTTTCATTTTTATTATGATCACTATTAAAAGAACCAAGTAGTTTAATAGACTAGAGGTTTAAAAGAAAGATTGGGATCTAGAAAATATCCAGGCAGACAAAAATAAGAATTCAGGATAGAAAAGAAACAAAGAGCGAGCACTTTGAAATAAGGCTGTCAGCATTCTCTACTAGTACAGATGTTCCAGGACGTATCCGGCAAGGTGCTTGATGGCCAGCATCGTCTCCTCACAGGTTGGCCGAATCTGGGATTCAGGGAGGGCAAAGCCATATCTGCCTTTGTCCCGGAGTTCAAAGGTAAAGGAATATTTGATTCCTTGGTCATAAGCCCAGTCATCAGAGCCCCCAGCAGCAGGATCTGAAATATGTAAAGAGCAGGAAAAACAAACAAAACCCTAAAAACTTTAAATCCAGAAAGGAAATTTAAAAAAGAAGAAAACCAGCTTTCTTTTATAATTATAACTGTTTCTCTGGGCAAAATATTACATGTGGTCAATTTTCTAGAAAACTGGATTATAAAAGATATGGGGGGCTGTTTTAAAAAATCAGTCCAGTCTTATCTCTAAGCCTAATTAGTGGGAATGATGTGTTTAATACCCCAGGAAGTATGTAATTTATAAATGTAAACTTCTCACTGTGTTCGTATGCTATGGTAAGCTGTATCATATGTAATTTGTTTACAAAATATAGATAATTTCTTAGGAAAGAATGTTTATTTCATAGGAAAATAGTGAAAGCCGCATGCTGACTGATGACAGGAGAGCGCTCCAAACCCCAGGAAACAGTGCTGAGTGAAGAAATCATAGCACCTCGAGGGCAAGGCTGGGTCTTTGTTTGTGTTTCCTCAGAGCCTAGCAGATGGTCTGGCGGAGAGGTTCCGCATTTGTTCAGTTCTTCGTTAGGTAGCAGTTACCATGTCACTGCCTTTTAGATTTTGTATCTGTTCAGTCACTAGGTCTTTCTTTCTTTCTTTCTTTCTTTCTTTCTTTCTTTCTTTCTTTCTTTCTTTCTCTCTTTCTTTCTCTCTCTCTCTTTCTTTCTTTCTCTCTTTCTCTCTTTCTCTCTTTCTTTCCTTCTTTCTTTCTTTCTCCAGTCAATGGGCATACAGCCCTCACTGAGCAGCAGCAGGCTGTGGGCTGTCCTCTGGAAATGCCAGAGTAAAGGAAAGATGTGAATTCTGCCCTCCAAGGGCTTACAGTATAATGAAAAAAGAATCCTCACTGAACTACTTTGCATAAAACATATAAGAAGTTCACAGTATATGAATAGACGGGCAACTTCTGCTAGAACCCCCTTTGGAAAACCTGTACCCCATACGATTCAGAGCAGGTTAAAAATGACAAGACTAGAAAACTGTATTCTACATAAAACAAAATGAAACAAAACTCAGGATTGGAGCCTCTCCAACTGCATGGGAAGCCCTATGATGACAAGACATTTTCCCTTGTATTTCTAGAGCTTTCAGATCTGGGCAAAAAGAAATCAAGCAAAGGCAAAGGAAAATATAAGTAGAAATTTAAAACGGGGCCTGCAGGATGTGCCTTCCCAGTGATATTCAAACTCTGAAGCATCTAAGTGAAATCTGGGGTCTAGTGCCTACCTAATGCTCTTGCTGTGTAACTCTTCCTAGTTGCTAGAACATACCAAGTGACTAGTCAAAGGGGCTGACATCTACCCCTGGAAAGTGGCTTGAGCCTGAATTATCCCTTGCACCTGCAGTCTGTTTAGTCAGGAAAACACTCCTTCTTATACTTATCTTCAGCAATTGTCCTTCCAGGTAAAGCCTCTGTGTCCTTATCCTGGGCAGTCATCCCTGATGCCCTGGGATGGGCTGCTGGTTGGTGCTGGAGTGTGCTCTTTCCTTGTGCACCCTCTGTCATAACATCTAGCACCCTATATTTAGTTTTCCTGCTGCCCTACTATGGATTCTTCAAAGACTGTGCTGGTTCCCCAATTTCGCTTTCTCCTCTCTATCCTCCCTCCCTTCCTTGTGAGGACCTGGCACATAGCAGTGGCTGCTCAATGGATGTTTACTGAACACAAGTGTTTTCTTGGGTTGGAGGGGATATTTTTTCTGAGCAGAAAACTGATGACATGTCGTATAAAAAATTCACTGTCAGGCAAAAGCCACATGCTTTAAATGATCTGAAATGGAAGGCTCTGGGAACCATTTGTTGCCTTTTTAGGCATGTGGTCTCTTTGCACTGTTCTAAAGCCAAGACTCACAGATTGTTGTAGCTCCTGGGCCATATGTGTACTTGGTGCCATGCAGGGTGGCAAGTTCTTTTATGGTAGCTTTAGCCAGGGCATTCTGCAAAAGAACCAGCAGTTTGTGAGTAAATAAATAAAAGCACACACTGACAAACAAACATCTGTACATTATTATTAAGACATTGAAGAGGCATAAGACACAATTTGGGTTGGTTTTATTCCTGCTCAGTGCCTATCCAATTTCTCTCACTAACCTGGTCATATGATCCAAGTGATTCTTGTGAAAATGGCTTCTCTAATGCCCTCTCCAGGCGCTCACTCTGAGCTTCCCTGTGGATATGTCATATTGTGGCAATGTCGTTTGCTGGCCTCTGAGTTCTCAGTGACTTTTTCTGCCTTTTATCTCTGTGTCTTCAGGGTCCAACCTAAGGCTTACCACTTTGTGTTTGTCCAGGAACTATTTGTTGAAACTGAAGGTAATTAGCATCTTACCCCCTTATTTGAGAATTAGGTTTTACATTCATTTTAAATATTGTTGCAGTAAAATGTGGGTCCTAGCGGTAACTTCTATTTTAGTCAGAGGACAACCTTAAACTTTCTTTTCTTTTTTATCTATATAGAACTTAGCTTGTCTTTTTTCCCCAGATATTCTTCCTAAGGCTTTTTAAACATTTTGGTTTTTTTAAACTTTAGTTTAGGTTAGAGAAATGAGGCTATAGCAATCTGTAACTGTCCCAGATATCATATTCATTGATTTAGTAAAATGTCACTGTGTATTAAGAATTAGGTTATCTGTAAGGATTAATTTGGCAAATCTGTATTGTCTCTGGAGCTTGTAAGAGAAAAGCAGGAGATGAGAAGGTCTTTGTGGTTGTACAAAGAGGTTGTCTACCTAATTACAAATAAACAAAAATCAAATATATACAAAATAACCACTAACAAAGCAAAACAAAGACTACTTGGAAATGTGTCAAGTTATAAAGCCAGGATAGGATAGAAGTCTATGAGCTGGGGCAGGAGTATTAAAAATTACATGTATGAATGATTGGATACTCAGTACAGTATTCACTGCCAACATAGAAATACTTAGGAATTGGCAGTTCCAGGGATGAGGGTGGTTCCAGCTTGGAAGATTTTTAGACTGAAGAATTAGACATCCGGAATTTGAATTCCAGAATTTAAAAAATACCAGCAAATATTAGCTTATGTATATTTTTTTCTTTAAGAAGCAGCTTCATTCAAAAGATCCATTGCTTTTTTGCCTCCATGCCCCTCAACTCTTCAAGGGCAAGGACTCTGTATCCCCAGCCCTCCTGTGGTATAAACTTCCCAACATCCACTGACATACTGAATATTTAAATGAAATCACTCAAAAAGTAAGGCCTGACTTGGCTGTCTTGGGAATACAGATTTGAAAATTTGATTGTTTACTACAGGAGAACTAGCCATAATTCATTCTGGTTATGAAACAAGCTATATTTCATACTTTGGCATCATAATTATGTCTTGCACATATGCTTGGAAAGTGATGAGATTGGTGATGAAATCAAAATACTCCTCGCTTTACAGAGTAGCAACTTCCCTTCGTCCTTGTTCTAATATGAAAACCAGTTTAGTAGTGTCTTATGTCAGATTGACAAGGGCATGTCTATAAAATTTCAAAGTTCCAGCTCCCAAATTGTTAATGCTTCACCAACCAACTGGTAAATTAGGAAATTTAAAAAGAATTATAAAATATAAGTCATGATTTTCTGGTCTGGTCCACTGAAATGGTGTAATCAGTTTCTTAATCAAAACTAATTTATTGTTCTCAGAGTTCTGGAACAGTAACTTGAAAATTTTAGGGTTTTATTTCCCCCTTTTCCCCATCTGGTAAATTAATATATGCTTTCTTTTACTGCATGGGATCTTTACTGTTGTGATCTAAATGTATAGTTCCTGTTTTTTAATCTTGTTCTAACCAACGTGCTAGAGCTAGGTCTTCTCACTACCCTTTAATATAGGGTTTATTGCAGATCGAAATGAGAATAATCAATTCACAATTGCATAGTGCTTGGAATAGATTTAAAACCATCTTGTGGACTCTGAGAAACAAACTGAGGGTTTTGGAAAGGAGGGGGGGTGGGGGGATGGGTGAGCCTGGTGGTGGGTATTAAGGAAGACACATTATTGCATGGAGCACTGGGTGTGGTGCATAAACAATGAATCTTGGAACACTGAAAAAATAAAATAAAATAAATTATTAACAAATAAAACCATCTTGTGGAGATGTAAAACGTAGTGAGGCACTAATTTTTTTGGTAAATAAATAGTACATTTTCTGCTATTCTACAGTTTCTTTAACTTGCCTTTCATCTGAGAACATCTGTAGTTATTTTTCTCTAAGGCAGAACCTCCAATTCTAAAGAACTCTTATTCCTTTGCTAGTTACCATTCTGAGGCTCTTTGTCTGTCCCCTGCCCCCTTTAAGCCTTGAATTTTTACTTCTAGTTAGAAATACAATTCAAATAAGTTCTGGGGATCAAAGGTGCCATGTTAGGACTATGATTAGCAGTACTGTACTATATACTTGAAGGTTGCTTTGAGAGTAGAGCTTTAATGTTCTCACCATAACAAAACAACAAAACAGCAACAACAAAATCAATAGTTATGTGAGGTAAAGGATGTGTTACCTAATGTGGTGAACATTTCCCTATATATATATATGCATCAAATCATCACATTGTACCCCTTAAACTCACACAGTGTTATTTGTTAATTATCTCAATAAAGCTGGGGAAAAAAAGAAGTATGATTCTGAAGGATTAGTTCTAAACATAAACAGTTTTGAAGACTAGAGAACGTTTAAGACAAGATCATTGAAGTTATTAAGTTCCTGTGTCTTTTGACCTTCAGGTCTCTTTAATATGTTTATTGGTGTGACATAATATATGAATTATCTGACAAAACTGAAGGGGCTTACTTGTGATCTGTTATCTCTTTGGACTTATCAATTTATCATTTTAGTCATAATTACTGTTAGGGCCACACATAATGTTCAGTTTGCCTTTCCTCAAAGTGATAACCATGTGCTTTCTAAGACTTCCTAGGCATCTTCTGGAAGCAATTGTTCTGCCTTTGGTGCTGACTGCAATATTTAAGATTAATGTTAGTTTAAGAAGGATCTTAATATGTTGCCATCACTGGTGCACATTGCAGGAACATTTAGTTTGTGTTAGCCTTTGCTCTCCTTGTCCTCAGTTGCTCTGTCCTCTTGATGTCTACCTCATCACTCATCATCTGAGTATCATCTCATCACCATATCTTTCAGCGGCTTTCTCACTTTCTCTTAAAGTCCAACTTCCTTTCTTGGCCTAAAGGGTGTGACCTAGTCCCTCCCTTCTCTTTCAGTCTGCATCACTTGCTGTGTATTCCGTGTTCATTCAGAGCTAGGTTTCCCTGAACTTCTTCTCCATACACCTGTTCCTGCCTCTCCTTACCTCCCTCACTTTGGGTATCCTTCTCCCTTTGTTGGAATCCTCTTCGCATCCTTGTTCACTTGGAGAATTACTATTGTTCATCCACATTCAGTTGTAGTGTCATCTTCTTTGTGAAGCTACCTCTGAATCTTTTAGGGAGCAACAATGCCCTCTCCTTTGTGAAGACTAACACAACTATCAGAGTTCCTGTCACTAGGTTTTATAATCAGTTGTTTTTGTATCTGTTTACCTCCCAGGTATTTATTTTGTATTCTCAACAGATTGTATAGCATCTAACATATGGTTGGTTGATTGAGTCTTATCTTAGGACTGGGCCATTACAGATGGGCCTGATTTGGGTGCATGTGCAGGACACTGAGCTCTGCAAAGGCTGTGACATATGTGAGTGGAGATAGGGGATGTTTGTGGGGAGGGTGGTAATACCATGTAGTGATGGTTGATGGGTTGCCACATTACACAATGACTTCTGCTATGCATTTTACTTATTTCCATTAATCTTTTAAAAAATGAAGACTGGACCCTTTTTCTCCCTGCCCCTCTGAGGCCAAGAGACAAAAAAAAAAAAAAAAATCAGAATAGACATTAATTGACCAAAATATCCTGTTTTAAATTCCAATGATCTTAACAAAAATCCCTGGAATCAGTGCGGGTCTTTTCTTTTGAAGAGTTCAAATACTTTCACAAATGTTACTCATTTATCTTTCCAACACTATCTGTCCACATTTCATAAGCATAGAATTTTCTCGCAGAATGGAATGCCACGTGGGGAAGCACGCTCAGTGGGAATGTTCCAACCAAGCTAGGTAAGTGACCCCAGTCAGGAATGGTAAAAGAGAGATAATTCCTGCATTTGCTAAAATGTTAGAATGGTAACTCCTTTCCTTTGTACATTTCTGTAAAAAGGGACTAAGACAAGCTGACGAAAGACCTGCAGAAGCAATAGCACATCAGAAAGTGTGATCCACGTCTTGAAACTCCAATTAAAGACACTTTCTTTACAACCTGTCATTTAAGGGACATCTTAGATCCTTGCTCAATGGGTTCAAAATAAGAACTAACATTTACATAAAACCTTAGGCTTTACAAAGAGCTCTTGATAAGAGCTAGATATTTTTATCCCCATTTTACGGATAAAAGAACTGAAACTCAGAGAGGATAAAAGAACTTTCCCAAGGGCATGCAGCCCCATAAGTGGCTGACTTGAGCTAGGTTCTTCTTGCTTTAAATTCTGTGCTCTTTTTCGCTTCTCCTTGTGGCCTTCGAATACTTCAAAAGAAGTGTTGCTGGAGCTGGTTTTACCAATTGTAAAGAACAGAAGGAAGCTAAATATAAATCAGCCTCAGAGAAAACTTTGCTTTCAGTCAAGGCCAAACATGGCCAGCCTTTATTAATCCTTAGATATGAGTTTCCTACCATGTCTTATGCATGTTCTCTTTTGTCACCTGTTTTCTTAAAAAGAGGCCTTGGTCATAGAGCAAAAGACAGAGAGAGTCTAAAATGTCACATCTAACTCAAAGCCCAAGAGACAAAAGACCAACTAGTGTAATGTTTCCCAGGCTCTGAGCTCCAGGGGGCTGGTAAGATGAATAAGGCGAGGGTGTTCTTTTCCACTGACCTGCCTTCCTAGGTAACATGTGATCAGGAAACCCCCATCTCATGGCTGTGCTCATGGTCCTCATTGCAATCCAGTGTCATGGGAGGTAGGGGGCTGCCTCTTCTAATCTTCCACTGGTCCATTAGTACAGTACAAGAAAACAAAAGTTCCAAACTATCGCGTGTAAGCCAGTTCAAAGGAAATTTTCTACAGAACTTTGTTTCTTACTTGAAGTTCTGAGTTTAATTATTCCTCTGGGTGAATACATGTGATAATGAAAGCATCAAAATGATCTTTAACTGTGGTTTCCTTCCTTCTGTTCTGTGATAATAGGTAACGTATACCAAGGGACCAATGAGGAACTTAACTTTTATAATTTTGATGTGAGAGGAGAAGCCTGCAAGGTCTACAAGCAGGCGCTGAGGAGAAAGCCTTTGGGATTTGAAAAAACAAATATGTTTCTGAGAAAAACAGGAGGGTAAACAAGCGCAGGGTCTGGTTGCAAAGTCTGAGATTAGAGAAAGGCAAGGGGTTAACGAAAGGCTTGGCTTGGGAGAGCGGGGCCTGCCCATCTTGGCAAAGTCCATGGAGAGTGTGGGAATGCTTTCACTGATGTAAAGCAATTTTTTTCATTGGCTGATCTGGGTGCATATTTTTAAGCTCTTTAAAATTGAAGAAAAATGTGAAACGTGAGTCAGCTGAAGTTGCAAAGTCTAGAGCATTTGTGTGTGTGTGTGTGTGTGTGTGTGTGTGTGTGTGTGTGTGTAGGTGGTATTTCTTCCAAATAAATTTTAAAAATTTTAAAAAATAAAAGTGGGAATGTACTGGATCTCTTGCACTTCAGATTTGGAAACACTGTAAACTATTTGTGAGGAGGATGAAATCCAGGGGCCGTTAGCCAGGAATGTGACTCTATTCTTATCTTCCTTAAAGCAGGGTTTCTCAACCTTGGCACCCTTGACATGTGGGCTGGATAATTCTTTGTTGTGGGGGCTGTCCTGTGCATTGTAGAATGTTTATCAGCATCCTCTGGCCTCTACCCACTAGATGCCTATGGTACTCCCACAGCTACAACAACCAAAAATGTCTCTGCAACACTGTCAAATGTCTCTTAGGAGGTAGGGAAGGGGGCAGAATTAGTTTGAAAGAAATCAGATAAAAGACATAATTATGGTAAACATGAATGTATTTTGGAGAAAGAATTAGAAAGGAAGACAACTCGTTTTAAAGGTTCTCTGAATGCCTGTCTTCTTTGGTGATGATGGTACAAGTGTCTCCAACTACTGCTAGGTCAATGCTGAAGTATCCCTCTACTAGCAGAGTTGCAGAACTTTGCCAAAAATACAGCATACCCAGTTAAATGTAAATTTCGGATAGACAGTGAATACTTTTTCAGTATAAATTGGCAATATTTGGACAATACTTACACTAAATATTATTTATCTGAAATTCACATCTAACTGGGAGTCCTGTTTTTGAGGTGGCAGTCCTATTTACCAGGTTATCAGCTCCAGGGTCTGCTGTGAGACAGGACTCACTGTAACATTTAAGTCTCTTGGGTAATTTCATTACCTCCCTTCCACTCTTCCTTCACAAGAACACTGGAAACAGGTGATCCTTCTTCCCTCCCCATTTTTCAGTCCTATTGTTGGACATTTTTGTTGGCTCTTTTCTCTGCCTAAAATGTACTCTTTTGTCCTCTGTCCCCCAAATCCTGCCCATCCTCCAAGGTCCAGAATAAGTGGGGTTTCTCCTTGCTATAACCTTTACTGACCAGCTCATTACTTATTACCATTTTCCTGCCCTAAATGTCTACTGTTGTGCTTAGTTTGAAACTCCAAATTTTGTACTTTTCTTGTATGATTTCTGATATCTGAGTCTTACCATTTCAATAAGATCCTACATTCTTAATAGCAAAAACCATGGTTTATGCTGAGCACTTAATAGGTACTCAGTGAAATTTCTGATGATTGTGTGATGAGCTGTGTTCTGACCAGGCCACTGTAGGAGAATTTTAACAGGCCAAGAAGTCTCTTAAAATGTATAGTGATAAATCAACAACCAGTTTCTCTAATTAAATTTTGCAGTTGTCATATTTTAAAATATTATAAGTGAAATTTAAAAATTCCAAGGAAATACCTGACGTGGATATTTTGTGCCTCTGGTTCTCTCTGCCTTAGCTGCTGATAGCCTGCTTGAGGGAGGGATTATGGCCTTGTTATTCTTATTATTAGGCAGGCACATGGGGACAGCTGTGATTGGGTGTGCACATGGCCCTACAATTATCCTTCTAATCACAACATCTTTTCCCTCTGATTTTTATGTTTATCTCTAATCATGGTCTTGCTTTATGCTCATGTGCTTGGGTGGAACAGTGGATTTCTATCTTGGTGGCTCATTAACTCACATTTTAATTAAGAAGTATAGGGAGGTACCACTGTACTGGAAGGTGTTAGACTTTAGAAGTGGATTCTTATCTTTTGGTCAAGTTTAATAATTTTTCAGAAAGACTGTCATCTTTCTCCTGGTTAGCGAATATATGCCCATGAAAGCATAGGGTCAGAATCGTAAAGACTGGGTCCTGGGAAGTTAGGCATCTTAGCTGACCACTGCAAATCCTTAGCAGTGTTCAGGGACAGAGATATGGGACGGGAGACTATTTGATGAATGTTCTGCAAAACAGCTACATAGGGTACTAACATAGAACATGGTCAGACAAATATGTGTGGGTGTTTTTGGAAATTGGGGCAGTCTAGGAAATTCTTGAGGATCCAATAGGTCTAGGCCCAAGGCTGCCTGTATTACTGTGTTGGCTTAACAAAGCCTTCATTGTTTCAGCTGCAAAATGAGAAAACAGAACCAGAGAAATTCCACGATTTCCAATTTTAGAGTTCTGTGCTTCTAATGAAGACATGTGGTGTGAGATGTATGCCCTGGGTCAGCACCTCTGTGGAGTTCATATCAGCTTCCAATTTGGTTAGTCTGGGGAACGGGTCAAGATACTTAGTTGACCAGTTATTATTCTGCATTCCTGCTTTTGGACTTAGAAATGGTATTATGATAAATAATAATAGTAATTATTAACAGTTCCACAGGCCTTTTTGGGGGGAAGGCAGACCAGAGATTTGGAGCTTCTTCCATGCTCAGTTAATGCAAAGATATGGATAGGTTTGGGAACTTTTTCAATTATGTTTCCTTAATAAAAGGAGACTTACTCTGACAATAAAGAGGTCATACAATTCAGTATTTCATTATCCTTCAGAATTTTGAAAATGTAAAGTATATTCTTTTTGTAGATCTTAAAATTCCCTTTGAAGATAGTGATAGCTTCATTTTGAAGAAGTCAACACTGAGGAACTAGAAGGTATATGAAGCCATTGGGAACTCACAGTATACTTTGTATTTTTTCTTTAATATAGTATGTGTAAAAGCAGTTAACAAAATTAAAAGCATTATATATGTAAGGTATTTTTAGGATCTTTCTTGCTTTTTACTGATCTGCTGTAGACATATTTTTTGGTAGCTTTCTTTGTAATCCATGCTATTACTTGTCCTGTTCTTTTACTTCATTAGTCTGTTGCATTCTCATCTCTGCCTTTCTTCTCTCTGAAGATTGTCTCATGATATGAATAATTTCAGGCAAGCTACATGTAAGATCTTTCAGAAATGAAGCCACATACATTTTTATCATGACTCAGATATCAACGATTGCTGTGTATGTCCTAAATTTGG
This sequence comes from Spilogale gracilis, assembly GCA_004023965.1. Lineage (NCBI taxonomy): Eukaryota > Metazoa > Chordata > Mammalia > Carnivora > Mephitidae > Spilogale > Spilogale gracilis. The sequence continues at coordinate 20,588 of PITA01006785.1, forward strand.
GCTGAGAATGTTAATAGAAGTACAGAATAATTTCCTTCTGTTTAGAGTCATAATCTCCTTGAAGCATTTTTTTTTGTTGCAAATGTAATCTTGTAAGTTTTATAAGTATAAAGATAAATAAGGATCATATCTATATACATGAATTCTAGGTAAGACAAAGCCCACTTTGCATTACTTTAAGAAATTATGAGTTATCCATAATGTGGTATGCCAAGAATGCATCTTATAACTCTTTTCCTACCTTTAGTTTTCTATAGCTGGGTCACATTTTTCTAGCTGAAAATTTATATAGAAGGATTAGATTTGGATGGAATATTTATCATGCCTAGATAAAGACTTTTACTTTTTTCTCTTCATATTCTCATTGCAAATAAGAATGATGAAAAGCCAATATTTTTCTTTATAAGAGACTCAAATTCTCATTTGGCTATATATAAGTATATCTAATATATGTATATAATGAGTGTGTGTGTGTGTGTGTGTGTGTGTGTGTTTATATATATACTCATTAACACTACAGTTATAAGTTCTAGGAAAATGTGCTTAGGAAGTAAATGAATTGGAATTATGCAAAATAAAAAGATTGAAAGGATCTCTAGTTGGTGAAAAGATTTAAGTTGCTTTTGGGGGGCTGAACTAAATTCAGATTCTCAATGAATTGACTAATCAAATTAACATTCAACTTAGCTTTCACTAGTGGGATTTAAATATTTCTTTTAAGATGGTAGGCAAAAGATTAATCATAGAAAAAAATTATTGGAAATCAAAATAACTTTTAAATTAATGTGATATAAATGCAGTTAAATTTTGTAGTGTAGCCACCTATCCTATCTTGGAAAAGATAAGAAGTAGAATGTACTTCTTCTTGAATTTATTAGTTTTGTGAATATAGAATTAAACTTCCAAGATAAGATTATTTTATGTTTTGTGCTTTTGTTGAGCATGGATTATGAATATTTTGTTGTGATATAATTCTGTTTATTCCACTTCCTTGTTAATTAGAATTAACTTATTCCCCAGATAGGAAAAGATATTGAAACTTTGTGAAGCAGCTCATTTCCAGAGAACACTAAGTTTTTCTGTTAGCATTTGTCTTTTAGAATCTGTGTTTAAAACTAGCTATATTAGGCAAACTGGATATATTATTGTTATACTTAATATGGTTTATAATTTTAGTTTTAATAGGTTTAGTTTTAATAAACTCATTAGTGCTTGGTTATTATGGCCTTGTCTTTTTCTTTTCTGATGTGGTACAATTTAAACACTCACATGAATAAAGCAAACAACATGGCTCCACCTTCTCTCCTCTGGGACTGAAATGTGGGATTGAAATGAGGAGCTGACCACACCCATCTCTGGGATAACAGGACTTCCAGGACCCACTGGGAACATTTAACAGATGGAGCATAATTGGAAAACTCAAATAGTTAAGGGTTCCAACTAATGATGTTTTCCTTTGTTTTTTTTGGCTCTGGATAAGGAAAATGCGAAGCTTTAGGAACATAGCATTATTATTATTACTATTTTTTAATGAAGAGGACCTGGCTAACTATTAGCTATCAATTTTCTAAGAGGCTGAGTTATTTTTCCATTTTGCTCTTCCCAAAATACTTATAGCATTACACGTTTTATTTGGTCTCTGAAAGACTAAAAGTACAAAACAACAATTTCCAGTTGTTAAAGTTACTGAGTCTTCAAATTTATGCATTTAGGTAAGCCAAATATCTATGTCATTGTCTAAGTGGAACACTTTTTTTTTTTTTTGCATAACTCAAATGCTTTAAATCTACACTTGTTCTTTTAGATCACTGATCCCAACTTCTGGCAGCCAGATGTTATATAAATTAGAAAAAAAATTTGTTTGAAGGGTTCAAAACTTCTGATTTAAAAAATTATGCAATGATATTTGTTAATATGAATATTATAAAACTCTTATTTAACTTTTCATGTGGTTATATCATGATTCTCTAACAAGATTGCTAGTTTTTTGAGTCATGGATACTTAAATTTTTTGCATTGTTTCCTATATCTAGCAAGGACCCAGTCATATCATTTGCTCATTGATTGCTTTCTTTCTGTGTCTCACCTAGTCAAATAGTGAAATAAGCAATTTTATCTTATCTCTTAACCCAGTATCAGCCAAATATGCCCGATACCTAATGACATCTGCCATGCTTCCGCTTATGTCAAATCCAGCTCGAGGCAACTTAACAGAATTGACTTTCTAATTGTGTGTGAGACAAAGATGCTTTGTTGACTATCCCAGATGCATCTGAAATCATCATGTGAGTTAGTATTGTGGTGAAGCAGGAATAAGTGTACCTATTGTCATTTTGAAGACTAAACTGCTTTGACACATTGGGAACTGTTTTTGTTATCAAAATCCTATCTCTTTTAGCTAATTTATCTAGCCAGTTCTGGATTCCTTGTAAATCTGTAGTAAGTTTTTTTTTTTTTGCTTCTACATTCAAAAATTAATAATGGAATCTTTAGAAATTGTTCTTATAATTTTTTTCTCAGGAATAGGATTTAAAAAATCTCAGTGGTGGAATACCATATTTACCACTGTGACTACTTACCAACTCAGCATTGTTCTCTGTAAGTTTGTAATCATAGGAATAAGGGTAAAGCATCATTTGGGAGTATGAGTGGATTGTCAGATATGCTTTGATGGAAGAGAGGTTGCTGCGGATGAAATTAGCCAGGGCCTTGGTCTCTCTTTCAGACTCTGCAGCAGATCCACAGTAAGTTTCATCACAGGGGCTTCGAGAAGCTCCGATTTCTAGAAAAACAGATTGTTAAAGAAATGGTCACCTGCTGAAGTTACCCCAAGGTTTGTTTCAAACTGTCAAATTAGAAAGTTAAAAATAAGCTGTTTTTACAGGAAATCTTATGATAATGTATGTAATTATTATAAAGCATGCATGCATTTAGTCACAAGATTAGGGTGGTATGTTTTTAAGCTAATGGGGTAAAAGTTGCATGTGAAATCAGCAGTGTGTAATAATATACAGTGAGATCAATATAATGTAAAAAATTAATAAGTAGGGGACAAACTAATAGAGAAATTTCCTTATCACTGTAATCATTTTCTCTGAGTTGAATCACGAAATTAGAATTATATCACAATTTTGTTTAAATAATTATTTAATGACTATGTCCTCTAGATTATACATTTCACAGTAACTACTGGTTTACATCTAGATTGCTCAGTCTTGTGTTTCCAGCATCTAACACAGCTGAGAATGCAGTTAGAGCACATAATACGATTTTGAGTGCATAAACTGTTTATTGTCTGTGCTTTCAGAAAGTTAGAATTTTAAAATATAAAATTTTACATTTTTTCTTGTTTTAGACACTGTTGTGTTTTCCTCTGTCATTTTTTCCTCCTGTGCTTTTCAACAGATGGTTACATAATGGTGAGCCAGATACTTACTGCACCAACCAGCATCAAAATTTCTGTTGGGGTCTGTGCCAATGCAGGAAGTTCCAGCATTGGTGGAGCGGGTCTTTCTCCACATTCGGTTCTGAAAGTGGATTATATGGTTAAGCCAAGTATAATGGAAAGTGAGTTGGTTTTAATTTCATCAGCCCCTGTCTGTATTGGTTCATATACCTTGGTCCAGGTGTAGACGTAGCCGTCGATATTGACCACAGGCAAGACATAAAAGTCTAACTTGTCAAGCAGTTCTGTCATGTGGATCTCATGTCCATAGGTGCGGATAGCCTATGTATGAATTAGGAAGAGAATTTCATGGAAAAATGGAATACGTGATGCTACTAAAATTTACATACACTGGATGACTATTGACTTTGGTAGTAAAAGCCATGTCCCTTTAAGGTAGACATTATTAATATTTGAAAGGCAGTTAGCAAAATGTTACCCATAGTTTTGGTTAAAATAGTTGTTTATAATTCTTCTCTGTTTGCAGGATATTCTGTTATATCCATATATAACACACATAATTATTTATTTAACTTTTTATTTTAAAGATAAACAATAGACTTAATAAAATTATAGACTTTTAAGAAACATATATATTCACTTACTTTACAATAATACTACTACATTAATTTTTTTTCAGAGTGAGTAGGATATGAGGGTAAGACCTATTCTTAGTAAGTAAAGAATGTCTATGGATGGCTGTGCATGTTTCTAATATCATCTCGAAATTTATGAAACCTGTAGATGGTCTCACTAGAGAGAGTGTCCAATAAGGAAGAAGAATGAGAAAGCCTCCCATTATGAAGGGAGCTCACAGCGATGGATTTTGGGTGGTTCTCACCAAGACGCCAGGCTGCCTAATGATGAAAGTATCCTTCTTACTCCTCTATGTTGAGTAAGAGTTAAGAGACTAGTTCTCCTTGGTAGGTGATGTGGACATTTCTGTATGAATGAAGGACTTCATGCTCATTTATTATGTTTTCTTAGTCATAGTTCCTCACCCCAGGATCCTGTTAAACTTAAATGCAACTTTTTCCTGGGCATTCTTCAATAGACTCTAAAATATTTAAGGCTTCTATGTATTAATAGCTTTTATATACTTTTTATGATTCTATACATTGTATTTATTACAATAACATAATAAAATAAGTGATTTTTAGGTTGGAGGTGCTGTAGAACCACATTCTTTTAGTGGTCTAATCTTGGAGATAACCAAAGTAGTGATAAAATTTTTTTCCTTCTAGAGCGCAGATGGTGAGCTATCCATTGAAGTTAAATGGTTCTAATTGGATACATAACATGTCTAGGAACCAAGACTGTGACAAATAGATACAGAAGTGTTTCACACAAAAGAAAGTATATTGTATGTAGTAATATTCTTAATTTTAAAACTATTTCAGTATTTTAAACTTCTAATTTTGAAGTAATTTTCGACTTAGAGTCGTAAATAGTTCCCATATACTCTTCACTCAGCTTCCCTTAATGTTTTTGTCTTACTTACCCATGGTACAATGATCAAAGTGAAGGAATTAACATTGGTACAAGAATGTAAGTTAAACTATAGGCTTTATTTAGAGTTTACCAATTTTTTTCTATTTTTTAAAATTATTTTTTTATTATGTTATGTTAGTCACCATACAGTACTCATCATTAGTTTTTGAGGTAGTGTTCCAAGATTCATTGTTTATGTATAACACCAATTTTCCCAGTATTATCCTTTTTGTGTTCTAAGATCCAATATACAAACAATCCCACATTGCACTGGTTATCATGTCTCCTTAATCTCCTCTTACCTGTGAGTTCTTCAGTCTTTTCTTGTCTCTTATGACTTTGATACAGTTGAAGAGTGTTGGTCTGGTTATTTTGCAGAAGATCCCTCAATTTAGGTTTGTTTCAATATTTTTTTTTTTATGATCAGAGGAAGGTTATGAATTTTGAGGAAGAATACCATACAGTTGATGTGTCTTTCCAGTAAATAATGTCAGGGGGTACATGATACTGATTATGGCTTAATGAGGGTGATGTTACTGGTGATGTTAACCTTGATCACTTCATTAAGTCATTTCTGCTAAGTTTCTCCACTGTAAATTTTGCCTTTGTAACGTAGTATGTATTTTGGGGAGGGGGATACTTTGAGACTGGAATTATCGTATTTGCCTTTGAACTTTAACTCATGAATTTTGCATACATACATAGGTTTTCATGAAATTATTATTACTGTGGTGTTCTTTTAATCTTTAAAAAGAGTTTATTTATTTATTTGACAGAGAGAAACACATCTAGAGAGGGAACACAAGCAGGGGGAGTGGGAGAGGGAGAAGCAGGCTTCCCACCAAGCAGGGAGCCTGATGCGGGGCTCAATTCCGGGTCTCCGGGATCATGACCTGAGCCAAAGGCAGACGATTAACGACTGAGCCACCCAGGTGCCCCTATTACTGTCATGTTCTAATGATAGTTTTCTATTTTGTTCATTCTTTGCACATCCATTAGTTATAATTCTCCTTTAAGAAAGAGTTGTTCCTTCTCTCCCTTTTGTTAATTTATTGAATAATTTATCTGTTTCAGTATAAGCTCATAGATATTTAAAAACTTCAGTTAAAGGGCTTTCACATATATCTTATCATTAGAATTATAAGGAATGAAAAACAGTATCATTTACAGAAGGGACTGCTATGTATTGTTTTCTTTTTTTTCTTGAAGTATACAATGATTATTGTCCAGGAGATAATGATCAAGCTCTAGTGGCTTATCCATAATCTTTAATTTTTAAATGACCTATCTACTATACTACTGATTAGTCTCTTCACCAAAGGTGGGTGAGAAAGTTCAGATGAGTCAAATATAAATAAATACAATTTAGTAACTGTTTTAAAATCTGACCTTATAAAGATCTCTTGGTGAAAGTTGAAACTAATACACAAAAATGGAATTTTCTGTTATTGTTCTCTTTTATTATAACTAGATTATAAGAAATTGATTTAAATAAACAAAATGCTTTCTACGTCCCTCGACCAAAATGATTCTGCATACTGACCTCTCTCACAAACCACTGGCAAAATGCAGGGGAAATCCATTCTCTGGCATGGAAACCGCAGTCCATGAAAATGGCAGGCTTATTTGGTCCAGCTTTGCCAACCTATTGCAAACAAAAGGAAAAGGGAAATTGTGATTCATCACAGTCAGGGGTTAACATTCACTACCCGTCTGGGCTTTGGATTCAACAGGTGAAACTTGACAGCAGCAAGAGATATAGCCCATGATTAAATTAAAACATAATACTAGCACAGTATGTTCTTGCCTCTAGATACAATGTTGGAGCTGAAGGCCTACATGGCTGTTTATTATTTTTATTAATCTTGACAAGCTCATATTTTCAGAAGATGCTGATTACCGTGCTTAATTGTACTCACGTGGAGGTTATTTTCAGCTGCTATTATTAGGTGACATGACCAAGACAACTGGATGAGTAATTAGAAGTAATCATGATTGTTGCTAATCTTGTAAGAATTTTCCTTCTCTCCCACTTACTCCTTGTCTTTTTATTTTCTTCATTAGAATTACATGACAAAAATGGCGTTAGAGGACGCAGAAACAAATCGTTGATATGCTCTGTAATGTCTGATAGATGTGAAGTTTATGAATCTCTTTAGCAAATGGATTTGCAAACAACATCTGGGAGAGAAGAATTTCATCAAGGTAGGTAGTCATTTACATTGCTTACAGGAATGTGGTTAAATTTATAGGACTTCTCTTATTTTATTGCATTTTCCTTTTGAATAAATCAAAATAATGATTTAAAAATCCACATATGATAAAAGAAGCTGGGGAATCTGTTTGATTCCCTGGGGCATATAGGCAGGGAAAGAGTTATAACAATGTTTGGAATGAGCATGTCTGTGAAACAGATGTTAATGTGTTAGAATTCATTGATTTAAAGTCCACAGACATGGCAAGGTCATGGGTAAAAAAGATTACCTTGAGGAGGTACATAGTGCGTCCTTCAAATGTGGTTCCGATGGTTCTTCGAGAGATGAGGTCTGGATTCTCACTGGCGACTTGTTGAGTCCAAGCCTCTATCTACAAATGCAACCATTTGTAGATTAATGTGCCACTCTTAGTTCACTTCCCACAGCAGTGTCTGTCTAAATCATGTGCACATCATACCGTTTCCCATTTGTTGTACTTCTCATAACTGTGTCCAGTTGCACGGACCTGGCTGTCAAACTGACCTTCCAGCACAGATCTCAGGTTGTTTATCAATACCCTGCAATAAACCAAAGGAGGTACTCCTGTGAACATAAGAATATTTCCCAGTGAACATATGCAAAAAAACAGAGTCACTGCTTTAGTAAATCATGTAATACATTCCCCATGGAGTCACATGTTTCCTCTGAATGTTCCTGATAATCCTTCAACCCAAGCCGCTCATCACAGAGAGTGAATATATCATTGGAGAGTGCAAGCAAGACAGACCCTTTCTCAGCCTAAACTTGACATATTTAGGTATCCTTGGACCATAAATGTAAATTCAGAAAATAGTTTCCTCTGGAACCTTGGACATTCTGGAACAGGACCTTGGGTTGCCACACAAAAGTATGCACTTGAGCCCTGTCTGTGGACTTTCTTCCTCAGGACTTTCCTGGTTTTAGCACTAAATGTCTCATGTCCTAGGAACCAGTCAGTCCCAGGTAAAGTGGGACGGTTGGTCACTTGAGGTCCTTTCTCCAGTTTTTGAGAAAAACATCTTGAAAGGTAGAAATTCAGAAATAGTAATAAGCTAAACATTAATTAGGCAAAAAATACTGGGTTTAAAGAACTAGTTTCTGTTTGCTTGTCTTCTGGCTGGTTTATAGTAACCAAAGAAGGGTTCAAAGCAAGGTAGTATGAAAATAGTGAAAAGGTGACAGAACTTTGATGCCTGCTTTATTTCTATAAGTGATTATTCAGGTGAAAGTTTCTCTTATAAAAGGCAGGCTGGAATGTGTGGACATGTGTGACTACATCTGTCTTTGCTACTGTTCAGTGGGAAGTATGTTCTGAAAAGACAAAATTTTATGAACATTAATGTCCTTGATCACAGCATTGTGAATATTATGGACAGAAGCTGATTTGCAGCAACTTCTATTATCCACAGTCAAGCCTTGAAATGTTTTTATCTGACACACAGAATTGCAGCAACACATCAAAAAGTCTGCTTCTTCTGTGGCTGCCCCAAGGGCATTCTGATGAAGTATGTCAGGGACATCCTCTGAACCTTCCTCCTGGTCTCTCCTTCATTTGGTTAACTTGGGAATGAACTTGTGTCTGTTTATGGAAAATGCAATAAATTAATACTAAATGATGTTTTCTTCCTAGCAAGTGGCAAATACTATTTAAAGGTCTTAACTGTCTTAAGGTGGTATTAAAAAAAAAAGGAGTGGTTTTAAAAATTTAGCTTGTGGAAAGAAAATTTCTCCTTGAGCAGCCATTAATACTTTGTTAGCTTATTAGTTTCTGTGGCTGCTATAAATTATCACAAATATGGTGGTGTAAAACAACATGAATTTACCATTTTACACCTGTGGGTTAGAAGTCTAACACAGGTCTCAGTGGGCTAAAATCAAGGTGTCAACAGTGATGCGCTTTTTTCTAGAAACTCTAGGGGAGAATCTGATTCCTTGCCCTTTCCAGCTACTAGAGGCTGCCCACATTCCTTTGTTCTTTGCCCCTCTCTTTTAACTTTGAACCTGGCAACAGCAGCTCGAGTCCTTTGCATGTCACATCACTCTGACCCCATCTTCTGCTTCCCTCTACCACTTGTAAGTTCCCTGTGATCATATTGGACCTATCTGGATAATCTAGGATAATCTACCTATTTTAAGTTCAAATGCTTAGCAACCTTAATTCCATCTACAAACCTAACTCCTCTTTGCCATGTAACGTGACATATTGAGGTGTTCTGCGGATTAGGATGTAGACATTTTGGGCAGGTCCACCATTCTGCCTGCTTCAGTTAGGCATTGTTACTATAACAACAATTGTAGTAAGTGCTGTAATTATATTCAGGACCCAGATTAGATTGTTAGGGGATAGGACAGAAGTAGAAGGAGTCCAGAATTAGGTCAGGGGTCATAGTTTGCCTTGCTTGTAAATTGGCTTCAAGAAAGTCATTTAATCTCTGGCCCTTACTTTTATAAGTTTTAGAATGGGACATTTGATTAGCTGGTATTAAGTCTCCTTTTTGGTTCTAAAATGTAGTGACTTGATTCAAATCCATAGACCTTGGTCATAATTGTCTTTCAAGGTTTATGAAAAAAATTTAAAATGAAATTTTTGGTTACCATAAACTTCATAAACTCCAGGAAACACCTAAAATAGATAGTTTGGGAAAATTATTTTCAAATATAGCATTTATAAAAACTAAAAACAAACAAACAAACAAAAAACCCAAAACCAAAGCAAAACAAGCAAAACAAATCTTAAGTCAAAAAATTCAACTGGCCAAAATCTTAAAGAAAACAGCTATATTCCAAAATCATCAGTTTGAAAGAACAAATGCTGTGTAACAACGATGAACTTTTCTGGCTGAATGGCAAAATGAAAACTCCGAGAGGAAATGGTAAGTGACATCTACTTTCACATGAACAAAGATTTTTCATTGTCGGTGAGTGAGTACAATACCATCTAGGTTACATGGCTTGTTAGTGGGTGCCCAGAGAAAAGAAATCATCACTTAAATGCGTCCAGGCATTCCATAGCCTCAAGACCTTCAATAGACAACTGGATCTAAGACCATAACCATGGAAGCTCTGATCTATTAGCCACTGGCTCTAACTAGAGGGGGTAATAGTCCTTTCACAAAATATTGCTATCTTTTCTCTGCACCCATTCCTCAAATTCACATTATTTAGGAGAATCAGTGACTATGTAGGAATTACTGTTTTGTTTGGTAGTTAGATGAGACATTCTGTTAGAGTTATTACTATGTTAACTATTAAACCTTTACATCCATAATTAGGATAAAGAAGCATTAAAAAAATGTTAAATTTAAGATGACACCCAGGAGTAAAAGTACCTTCTAGTAAGTTGCAAAAGAGCATCAAAATGAGGCAGAACTGTGCTGACTTTTGCCTGAAAGCAGGGGATTGACCTCAAATGATCTTTTATAGCCTTGTGATTATTTGATTTTATTAGATTTAAGACAGAACACTACTTTAGCTATATTACAAATATTATTACTAAGTAATGAGCTTCTATTCTAGGAGATTAAAACAATGCCTCTTAATGTAACAGAGACTGCATTACAGCTCCAAAATACAGAAGCGTACACAGTGTTTTATACCTTCATATGTTCCTTTTATAGTGCTATCCAACTTCTTTTTTATAAACAGGCAGGTGAATTAGATAACAGGGACTCCCAACAAAACAAGGAACAGAATGTCTGATAAGAAGAGGCATGACTCACTTCTTCCCCCCTTATAGGTTCTTAAAAAAGGAGTGTTTGGTTAGTTCTCTACTACATTGCTAGTAAAGAACGCTGTTATGTACTCGTTGCTATCCAAGGACACATTCCTATCTTAATCCGAAATACACAGAAAAATAATGTTATAGGAAGTTATATTAGTAACAATCAGTCTGGATTGGATAGGGCAAAGACAACTTTCCTACAATTTGTAGGAAGGTATTCTGTGAAAGCCTGCCTACCGAAAGGTCTGTTAACGGCTTCAGAACAGTAAGTTGGAGATTTGTACCATCCAGTTCCTACTCTTCCTGTATCTAAGGGTGCAGCATAAGCATAAAAATGCGGTTATCTTTCTTGATGCACACATTTTGAATTTTTTACTATGGTAACTCAAATTAGTTAAAGCTGCCAAAGTGATACAAGTCTTGGTGAAGAGAGATGGAACCACGAAAAAATCTGCAAAGCTATTTTGATAGAACTTGTACAGTAGATGGTTCCTGTTGGATATAAACACGACTACAAATTCTTGCCAGCAGGAAACCGTCTAAATAAAAATTAGTTACCATATGAGGTAATAATGGGATGCACAGGGACTACTTACAGCCCCAGCAAGGATATTGCTGGTGTGCTTCTCCAGGATTTCTAGGGACTTAAAATTATTTAATATTTAGAAAATTGTATGCTACATGTGTGCTAAGCAGTGAACAGAGAAGCAAAAATTAACAAGAGCTTAGCTCTCGGGGAATATCCTATGTTCTAGGTAAGATAGAATTCGTACCCAATTCCCAAAAGGTTTATTCTCTAAAAAAGGATGTGAATTTTCCACCCGATACAGGGAGACTGATAGGCAATTAGAAGGCATTTTACTACTTTGTGATATAGGTACAATTAGGACTAGGTACAATTCAGGTAGCTAGGGTTAGCTTATGGGCTCTGATATCCCTTTTGTTTTTCTCAAAGAATTATGAAGAACCTGTCATTTAAAAAAATATATATAACTGAAGGCACCTAAAGGCTAAGATTTTAGAAGTTCTTCCTAGTGTAATAAGAAAAGCAAAAAGGTGTAGATGTGACTCTTAATCAAATTTTGAAACTTAACTGTATTATATCTTTGTTTTAAAAAGACAGTAAATTCTTAAGGTCACATTTTGACACTTCCCTCAGGAAGAAGCTGGTAGCTAAGCTATAAGCCTGATAATGGGGTTAAACAAAACAATTTCTGTTGGTCTTTAAGAAATGTATCATTTCCCTCTTTGTACAATAATAAACCATGACAACAGTAATGCCAGTAGCAATTTATTTACATATTATTTTAGTTTAGCTTCACAGTCCTTTGGAAGAGGTATTATTTCTTCATATTATGGATAAGGAAACTGAAGTTCAGAAAAATTAAGCAAATTATATAAGGTCACACATTCAGGAAGTTACAGAGTCAGGACTTGAATCTGGTCTGTTTTTTTTCTAGAGCATTTACTTGTGTTATATTGTACCACTTCTGATGAGGCACAGACTTTATATGTCACAGTTCTGACATCTTCACTAGTATAACTGCTATTTGATATATATATATACACACACACACAATGGGGAAAAGACAGTCTATTTAATAAATGGTATTGGGAAAACTGGACAGCTAATGCAAAAGAATGAAACTGGATTACTTTCATTCACCATACACAAAAACAAACTCAGAATGGATTAAAGATCTAGTGTGAGACCCAAAAGCTTAAAAATCCTGGAAGTGGGTGCCTGTGGAAGTGGGTGCCTGGGTGGCTCAGTTGGTTAAGCGACTGCCTTCGGTTCAGGTCATGATCCGGAGACCCAGGATTGAGTCCCAAATCGGGCTCCCTGCTCCGCAGGAAGCCTGCTTCTCCCTCTCTCACTCCCCCAGCTTGTGTTCCCCCTCTGGCTGTGTTTCTCTCTGTCAAATAAATAAAATCTTTAAAAATCCTGGAAGAGAGCATAGGCAGTAGTCTCTCTGACATCAGCTGTGGTAGCATTTTTCTAGCTTTGTCTCCTGAGGCAAGGAAATAAAAAACAATAAACTATTGGGACTATATCAAAATCAAAAGTTTCTGCACAGTGAAGGAAATAATCAACAAGCTAAAAGGCAACCTATGAAATGGGAGAAGGTATTTGAAAATGACATGTATGATAAAGGGTTAGTATCCAAAATATATAAAGAACTCTGATATAGCTGAATACTTAAAAAGCAAATATTCCAATTAAAAGATGGGCAGACGACATGAACTGGCATTTCTCCAAAGAAGATATCTAGATGGACAATAGATGCAGGAAAAAATGCTCAATATCACTCATCATCAGGGAAATGCTCAATATCACTCATCATCAATCAAAACTACAATGAGATAATACCTCACATCTGTCAGAATGGCTAAAATCAAAAATATAAGAAACAATAAGTGTTGATGAGGATGTTTAGAAAAGGAACCCACTTGCTGCTTTGGTGGGAATGCAAATTGTTTGCAGCCATTGTGGAAAACAGTATAGATGTTCTTCAAGAAATTAAAAATAGATCTACTTTATGGTCCAGGAATTATATTTACCCCCAAAATACAAAAACACTAGTTCAAAGGGATACATGCACCTCTATGTTTATTGCGGTGTTATTTAAAATAGCCAGATTATGGAAGCACCCCACGTGTCCATCAATAGATGAATGGGTATAGAAGATATAGCATATATATGCAATGGAATATTACTCAGCTTTAAAAAAGAATGAAATCTTACCATTTGCAAGAACATGGATAGAGCTTGAGAGTATAATGCTAAGCAAAATAAGTCAGTCAGAGGAAGACAGATACCATATGTGGAATTTAAGAAGCAAAACAAAGAAAAGAAAAGAGAGAGAGAGAGAGAAACAAACCAAAAAAATAGACTCTTAACTATAGAGAACAAACTAATGGTTACCCAAGGGAGTGTAGGTAGGGGAGTGGTGGAAATAGGGGATGGAGATTAAAGAGTTCACTTATCATGATGAAAAAAAATCAAATGATAAAATATATAAATAGCTGGTTAAGTTAAAATAAATACTGATTGAGTGTGGTGTGCACACACAAAGTATTAGGAGCATGATGAAAAAAATCAAATGATAAAATGTATAAATAGCTGGTTAAGTTAAAATAAATACTGATTGAGTGTGGTGTGCACACACAAAATATTAGGAGCATGAGGAGTCCTTAAAACTCACAATGGGCCTGGCTGCTCACTTGGAAAGAAGACTTGATATTATTTGTGGGGCGCCTCAGTGGCTCAGTTGGTTAAGCGGCTGCCTTCGGCTCAGGTCATGATCCCGGACACCCGGGATCGAATCCCACATCTGGCTCCCTGCTCGGCGGGAAGCCTGCTTCTCCCTCTCTCACTCGCCCTGCTTGTGTTCCCTCTCTGACTGTGTTTCTCTCTGTCAAATAAATAAATAAATAAAATCTTTAAAAAAAAGAAGAAGACTTGATATTATTTGAGACTAAAACTGTGTCTAGCTGATAACAGAGTGTTCATTGGTTTGGCCTCTAGTCTATATATCATTTGTAAACCAGTAACAGGTTAGATATCTTGCTGAATTGGGGTTCAGGAGTCAAAACCATTTTTTTTATTGGAATAAGAGCTAAAGATTTGGAATCTAGGGCCAGTTTTGCCATGACCTATTTGTGGGGCTTTAGGGAAGCCACGGTCTTGGTCTTACTTTTACTCCCCAGGGTTATTCAGAGGCTCAGATGAGTGCATACATGGAAGAGAATTTTAATAGCTTTAATAGAATTTTAATATAAACTTACTCATGTTGTAGTTCATTCTGCTCCAGAAAATTTTCCACGGTGAAAATATCTTCTGCTTTTACACGGAAGTCAACTGTACTATGAGGTTTGATTTGTGCAACAGAATCTGGTTTCCAGAAGTCAATCTGAATAAGGAGTAAGATATAATGTATTTGACACCTATAATTCAATGCATGAATTCCCATCAGCAAGCACAGTATTACTCTACTCCATTGAGTTATTTTCAAACTCAAATTATCCGTGAAATCTCTTAAAAATGTCTCCTTGAGTGAACAAAAGTTGGGACCAAGCAGTTAGATGTCAATAAAAATGTTTACACATACATACATGGTCTTAATTGATTATCGTCAAGCATGAAGAACATATAATTATTTCCCATAATGCTAGTTGATTGCAGTATTCTATAATGGTTCTTATTCTATTTATTGATTTTTCTGGAGCAATTGCTTATTTGATAGCAGTGTCTGTGATAATGGATAAATGTGCTGAATGAATGATGATGAATTAACTAGAGCCATAAAATTTAATAGAAAGAAGTTGAGCTTTCCTTTTCCTTTTTAATTGATTTATTTTATTAATTTGTACTTGGAACTCAGCACTCACAGTAATGTGCTGAACCAGGATGTACATCTTTGACCTGTGGATGATATATTGGAAGGGAAAGTGCATCTTTCTCCAGTGGTCATCTTGGTATCATGGCCAGAAACAAAATGCTCTCAAAGATCCAGACATTTTCATTTGTTCAAATATTCATCAGCTGTTATTAAGGACCTACAATGTGCTAGGCTTTGTGCCTGGGACTAGGAGTACACTAGTGAGAAAATCAAACATAGCTTCTGTTCTTAGGGGGAGATTTTGGAGAAAATTATGCACAAAAATAATAGAATGACATATTTGGTAATTCTAATGTTTTTCTTTGTGGATGTGTGGTTTCAGATCTCCTTTTTCCATGGAAAAACATTAACCAAGGATATGTTGCCTCCCTCAGGTTTCTGTTTCCTTGTTTCCCCTTCCTTGAGCAGAGGAAAATGAGCTTAAGATGAGTCTGACAGTGGATCAGACTCGTTTCTCTGCTGCTGTTTCTCACCCAATCCGTGTGTAGATATTTATGAGCTAGTCTCAGGCTGGGGGTGTGAAAGGTGATATTTAGGACCATTGCTTGGAAACTTAGAAGGGAGTTTTGGTAAGACTTAGCAATTATTTAATAGAAATTAATTACACAAGATACTAAGATGACTCAATTTCCGATACACTTGCCAGTGGAGAATCCAATAACTTTTGTCCTGTCCTGGTAATCCTCAGACCACTGTAGATGTCTAGTGGGTGCTGTTTCATGAGTCAGAGCCATAGGGCATGTCAGGGCAGTAGGAGGCAGAGACGTTAGGCCAGTATCAGAAGGGATTCCAGAAGAAGAATGTGAGTGTGGTTGTCACTAAGGTGTTGAAAGGAGACAGTATTGATGATTTGAATAGGACGGGCTACACAATGTGATCTAGTGAGTCAAAGATGAGAGGATAAAGATGAAAGGTTAAAAGATAGTGGGGGAAATATAAAGACATGCCATGATAAGAACAGAGAAAGCGAGGGGCTGGTGATAAATTCTAGTTGGCCAACATTGTAAAGAGAAAGACACTGAAGAAAATCACATTATGGGAGAAAGCATATTTTTAAAAGTTAACTCTGAATTTGTGTTTCTAATAAATGCTTATCATTCCAAGGTGGGATGGGACAGGGATGTGTATCTTTGTTATAGACACAGAGGTTTAGATTTGGGGTAAAGCACATAAAGCCCTCCAAGCATCTGTAGGCAACTTGACAGTGCCCCACTCATACATAATGCTTTCAGTGTGCTCAGGGAACTCCCCACTGCCAAGACCTGCATCTCTGTGTTTGAAAGCTCTTTCCTCGCTAATTAGAAAAAAACAAGCTAATAGCTTGCAGCAAGCAGAGGGTGGCAAAGAAAACTCTTTCTGAAGTGCTCAACCGGTGAGTCCGGAAAGTGGATGTCTAAATATTCCAATTCCCCTATTTCTCAGGTGGGCTAATTCTAAGGTTTGTGATTTGCACCCATTTCTAGAGTTCTCTGTAGGATTAAACTCTGATCATACTCTGTGGTAGTTGTCTAATAGTGTCCCCTTTGTTAGCTGCCTTCCCTTCTCTACATCACTCCTCACTTCCCTACCAGTGTTCCCTATACTTCCCAAACAAAATCTTTGCCCTCAAATCTTTGTCTAAGATTCTGCTTTGAAGAATCTATATTAAGATTCTAACTTAGAGCAGCATAGACCTGCCCACTGTCTTGGTGATTATTCACATACAATCTTGGGTATATCTAGGATCACTTCAGAATAGCCTAATTGCTTTATGAATGGGTTTTCTTTGCTATATTAAGTTGAAAGTTGCCTTTCCTAACCTCATTTCTTGCTCATTGGTCCTGGCTCTCCTAATTTTTGGGAGATTGATCTCTTTCTCTCTATGTATTTATCTGCATTTCTACATACAAACACATATACATGTCTTTTTATATATATGGAGAGAGAGAGAGGGAGAGACAGAGACAGACAGAGACTTTTAAGATTCTGCAGGGAGAATGATGGATTCTTTAAAATGGGGTAGATAAATCTCATGGAAATGTTTGACAGAAAACTTGCAGACTTAACCTGAGGTACCTTAAGATTTCATTTTGACATGGAGAAAATTGGTCAGCATATATACCAATATCCAACACTATGAAGTTTTCCAAGTGTGATGCAGACTTACTACACTAGATTTAGTTCCCAGTACTGCTTATGAGAAATGGCACCAAAAATCAGGAGCAACTCTACAGCCTCATAGATGTTTACCAATGCATCAGGTATGGATACAAATAATAAACTCAAAACATTACCACAAGGAGGTAAATATATATTTCAGTAATTACCAAGACCTTGTGAATGAGATCTATATCTGAAATATGGAAATAGAGCAAAACATATGAGATATGGGGGATTGAATTATATGTTCATAAATTGTAAAACTGAGGTTATAAAACTGAGGAAACTGAGTTACAGAAAGTCATAAAGAACATTTGTTGGAAGATAATGGAGTATCTTTGTGTGAAACACTGTGGGAATGTCAACTTAATCAGCCAGCTGGCTAATAACTAAAGAGTCTTTCTTAAAATATATTAAGAAACCAGCACATAAGCAAAATAAAGTAGTGTATCCACTATATGTTCTTTTGGGCTTATAACAGAATAAATATTGGTATTGGGAATCTTTAGTTCTTTACAATTTACACAAATTTGTTTCTTCACATTGCATTTGACTGTAAGTTGTACATCTGATAGACTTTTCATTTATCTAATGGAGTTTTCTTTTCTTCTGGGAAGAAGTGACTTCTAATTGAGTCTTAGTTCCAGACAGCAGGGAGGAACTTAGTAGTAAAGTACAGTGGGAGTGATGGAAACACTGGAACTCTGGGCATAGATGAACATGCACTTTACCTTAGAGCAACAGGTTTCAAGAAAGTACAGAGAAAAGAAAATAGGTTTTATGGTTAATGTCTCCAATAAAGGAAGAAGTATAACTCTGATTGCAAGTAGATGAAAAAAACAAAAAAACAAAAAACCCAAAACCCTTACTGTATAATAACAGATGAAAAGGGGAGGCTGCCAGATTCTGGGTGGTCACAGCTCTCCAGTACATTCAGCTTGTAAAAGGATATGTTCAAAAGCTGGGAGGAAGGACACATGGCCAAGGATGAATACAAAGACTAGATGCCCTTGTAATGATTTTATCAGGAAGGCTACAAGTGCAGTAGCACTTGCAGGATTGCTAAGGAGAATAAAAAATATTTTCATTCATATTGGAATTAAAATGAGTAAAGAAAAAACATGCAGTCCCATTGCTTGGAGCTAAAACTTGATGTTTGCTGCTGGAAGAGAGAAAGTTACTCTATTTACTATTGTTGGACTTTGGTCTTTTCTCAAGGGTTACACTATCTCTGTTTCTTCTATTTCTACTGAGAGATGAAATTACCATAAGTAAAACATTTTTCACATGTAGGATTTTTAGCAGAAATACCTTCTTTGGAAAGAGAACATTGAGGCCTAAGACGAGGAGAGAAAGGATTATAATGGGCATGTAAATTGCATTCAAAATTCCAGGTCTAAAAGTGGTAACAATAACAAATACTTACTAGGTCTCACTATATAAATACTTTCTAAGTGATTTAGTTATATTAAGTCCTTAAAATCTCACAATAGTCCCATAAGGTAAATGCTATTGTTCTCATTTGACAAATAAGAAAGTTGAGACCCAGAGAGGTGTCCGAGGTCCAACTAGTGAGTGGTAGAGCCTGGAATTGAATCCAGGAGTCTGAGTCCAGATTCTCTGTTCTTGACTATTTTAAAATGCTGACTTTTAGGTAACTAAAAAAATAACTGCACATGTGATTGCAGAACTTTCTCAGCACTCTTGGAGGAATCAGAGCTTGAAAGAATCACTAAGGAGTGGAGGGGGTAAATCATGGATTTCATAAATAGGAAAACAGGTGAATTCCAGAAGCAGAAGCTCTTGGGGCCTGGCATGGATTCTAGCAAAGCTGCAGAGTAAACTGGAAGCAGATGGATTGTGAATGCTCAGAAAAAAGCTGTGATCCCTGGGAGCCAGCATGGTTTAAAGCAAGAGTGAGTCAGGCCTAATTAACTTCATCTTATTATTGAAAGAGACCACTAGCCTGATAGAATGCTGAATCTGGATCTTAGAAAAACATTTGACCAATACTCTGTATTTATATTCTTCTTTATAAGCTGGAAAATACAGTGTTAGCTACAGCTAATAGTAATGTGGGTACTTGAGGAAACACATCTGAGGATAGTTGGTTAATGCATCACTTTCAGTACTTAACACATTGGAAACTCTTGATAAGTATGTATTGAATGAATGAACCACGAAGGAGGCCACTAATTCTGTGGTGACCCTGATTGACTTAATATTTTTTATCAGTGACAAAGATAAAAATTGGAAAGGTGTCCTTGTCAAACTTGCTGGTAATACAAAGTTAGGGGGAAGAATTATTTCCCTGGATGACTGAATTCATTTAAAAAATGATCTCAACATGCTGAAAACAGGCTATCAAGATACATTTTAACAGGATTAATCTAAAATCCCCCATTTAGGTTAAAAATTAATTAGGCAAGAAGAAATAATACCTTGCTTGAGGGTGATGCATGTGAAAAAAGAATAACCTAATGGTTTCAATTGGCCAGTATGTTTGTTATAACCTAAGATTATTCTATAACTATTCGAGATGTTGAAAAGAATCTCAGGCCCCATTAATAAATGTCTGCTTTACAGATGAAAACAGGCAGTGGTCCGATAGTATGTATTAATCCGAGCATGCCTAGGGGTCTATTGTCAATTCTGAAAGTTACATTTTAAAAAAAGAAACACAGACAGCAAGATTCAGTTATATCCAGAGGTGACCAGAATGATCAAGTGTCTATAAACCCATACTAAGAGAAATTATAGAAGGCCTGGAAGAAATAAATCTTAGAGGTGAGACAGTATTTGGCTCAGCTAGGTCTAGTGGGCTAGAGTTAGAGAGAAGGTAGCTTTAATTTCTTGGAACAGTTGGAATGATTTATAAGGCAAATGGGCTACTCTGAAAAGCAGTATTCCTGCTATCCCTAGAGGTACTCAAACTGGTTTTATTGGGGCTAGCAACCAGGGATGGTATTTCTATGGAAGAAATTTCAGATTTGAGTGGAAGGCTGGAATAAATGACTTTTTATTTTCTTTAAATTCTAAACTTTTGAATCTGTTTCAGATTATCATATTGTATCTTCTCCCCCCCCCATACCTTAAAAGCTAAAAGAAAAACTCTATAAAAAGATAGATAGGGGATGGATATTTAGGGGCTAGCAAATTATTTTGGTTTCTATTTCATGAAGAAACAGGTTTGGCCCAAGTGAACTATTTGTGGTCAGCAATAGCTTCCTGCTAAGTGCATATACAATTAAAAATACCACTTCTCATCCCATATACAGTGGGCTTTTAAAAAAAGTAGCATAGAGATTTTGGTTTCTTGGAAGTAAAAAAAAATATGGAAATTATTCATGGCTTTTTACCTCCTTTGCCCCCCACCCCTTCATGTCATATCATTAAGAGGGCATGAATCAAGGTCATGAAAACTCAAGCTGTTTGATTTGGAATGAAAGAAAATCAAAGAGAACAGATGATACATGGGATGTGGAAATGAATTTCAAGTTGGACAGAAGCCCAGTTTTTCAGTAATATCCAAGTTGATCATTTTTCACTTTTGCCTTAGAAGGGAAGTGATTGTACATTAGATGTTCTGTGACCTTTGTGACAGTTCCATCTCATCCAGTTGTCATGTCCTGTCAGCTCCTTAAAAATTATCATGGATTTATAATACTATAGGGCCATGGCAATCTAATTTGGGCAGAAAAAGAAGGTATTGTGGCATTAAGTGTTTTTCAAGTTATTTCTTGCTATGGTTAATATTTTAGTCATTCTTCCTTTGATGAAATCATAGTGCATTCTAAGATTTTAAGTAAGTGTAAAACAAACCTTTATTACAGGATCATTATTTACCTGAGTGGTGCTGGCCAACTTATGGAGTAAGTTGATGTGATTTTCATCTTCAACACTGACACGGAACACCTTCTCACTGAATGGTGAGATAGCAGAAGAAGAAGAGAAAATTTAAAATTGGATAGTGCATTCAAATTTTGGGGATAGCAAGGAAGAGGTCTTATTCATTTAAGGAGTTGCTTACTTACCCTTCAAAGTGCTCACCAGAATGGTGAGCAGATGATAGGGCCAAAGTCATAAGAAGCAAGAATGTCAACATTGTGACTGACTAGATCCTTTGTGTGTGGTTCACCTGCTTTTATAGTCCAAGGTGTTCTTTGTTTTCTTCTTCTGATTGCAGATAGGCACTATCAAGTTTTGATTAATGGTTTTCCTAGCGTTGTTGCCTTGGTAGCTGTGTAGAGTCTGAGAGGATATCTCTCTCAACACCTGTGGATACAGAGCAAATAATCTCAAGTTCAACCTATCTAATTTGGATGTCAGACCTTGAATAGTTTTGAGCTAAATTAATTTTAAATATAATCCATTTTTTAGTCTTTTTTGGTAGTATTTTTTTTTCATTTTGAATTGAGAATTATACAATGAATTATATAGATTTAAGTGTAACAGTTGTTGGGCTTTGACACACGCATATACTCATATAATAAATATCCCAGTCAAGGTATAGAACATTTTCATTACCTAAGAAGTTTTTTTGAGCACCATTCCAGTCTCTTTCTGTATTCCCCTCAGGCAATCAGTATTTGGATCTTTAGCTTCATGTATTAATTTTGCTTGTACTTCAGGCAAAACTTAATGTCAATAAGGTCATACCATAAATATTTCTTTGTGTCTGGCTCCTTTCATTCAAGTGTTTTCGAGCTATATTAGTATTTTTGTTTGCATTATTAGCTTGTTCTTCTCTAATACTGAGTAATGTTTCATTGTATGAATATACCGCCATTTGTTTATCCATTTTCCTACTGATGGATATTTATGTTGTTTCCAGTTTGGTGTTATTATGGATGAAGCTGTAGTAAAAATTTTGTGCAGACCTTTTTTGTTGATATATGTTTTCACTTTGGGGGAGGTAGATATCTAAGAGTGGAACTGCTAAATATTAATGTAGGTGAGGGTTTAACATTATAAGATTCTGCCAAAAGTTTTCCCACAGTAATTGTTCCATTTTAAGCTTCTACCAGTATCCAGTAGCTCTCCATTTTCTCCAATATTTTGGTATTATTAATCTCTAATTTTGACAATTTTGGTGAGTATGCAGTGGTATATAATTGTGCTTTTAATTTGTATTTCCCAGATACTAATGATGTTGAATATGTTTTCATATATTTATTGACAATTTCTAAATCCTTTTTTGTGAAGGATCTGTTGAAATCATTTGCCTTTTTAAAGAAATTTGTTATTTGGCTTTATTATTGCTTTATAGCAGTTCTTTATATATTCTGGATACAAGTCCTTTATAGAAATATATATCACAAATATTTCGTCTCAGTATGTAAGTTTTATTTTCATTTTCTCAATTTTATCTTTTGGTGAGCAAAAGTTTTAAATTGTGATGAAGTTTCAGTTTATCCATGTTTTTTCTTTTATAGTTCATGCCTTTTACATTCTTTCCAAGAAATGTTTGCTATACCAAGGTCTCAAACACATTTGCCTACATTTTCTTATAAAGAGCTTTGTCATTTGGGTCTTACGTATGGTATAAGGTAGGGATCAACAAAACTTTTATTTATTTATTTATTATTTATTTTAAAAGATTTATTTATTTATTTGACAGAGAGAGCACAAGTAGGCAGATTGGTAGACAGAAGGAGAGGGAGAAGCAGGCTCTCAGCTGAGCAGGGATCACCTGAGCTGATAACAGGGCTCAGTCCCAGGACCCTGCAGTCATTACCTGAGCTGAAGGCAGCCAGCTGCTTAACTGACTGAGCCACCCAGGCGCCCCAATCAACAAAACTTTTAAAATACGGATATCTGGTAGAGCTCGTACTATATATAGAGAAATGTTCTTTACTCATTTAATTAACTTTGGTTTCTCTGTGACAATTTATTTGGCCATATATGTGGTGTAATCTTTGACTTTCTATTATGTCCCATTGAACTATTTGTCTAGGTTTTTTTTTTTTTTTTTTTTTTAAAGATTTTATTTATTTGACAGAGAGAAACACAGCCAGAGAGGGAACACAAGCAGGGGGAGTGAGAGAGGGAGAAGCAGGCTTCCCACCGGGCAGGGAGCCCGATGTGGGATTCTATCCCGGGTCTCCGGGATCATGACCTGAGCCGAAGGCAGTCGCCCAACCAACTGAGCCACCCAGGTGCCCCACTATTTGTCTAGTTTTATGCAATTATTACAATGTCTTGATTATTATACTTTATAGTAAGACTTAAGGTCAAATAATATGTGAATCCCCAACTTCCTTCTTTTCTAAGTTTAAGTCCAAATACTTTACCTTTCCTTTTGTATTTAGTACTAACTTATCAATTTCTATGAAAAATCTTGATGGAATTTTGATTGAGATTGCACTGAATCTATAGACTAATTTGGGGAAAACTGATAAAATTAAATTATCTTTCAACTCCTAAACATGCCATCTCTGTATATTAATCTTTGTCTTTGTCAAAAAGTAGAAAAGTCTGAGTTTTATTCTACCTACGAGATACAAAGTTATTCTGTCACAGTTTCATAGATGCTGGCAGAAGACATGAATCTTCTGGGTCAGAATCAAAGGGCTTTATTATGCATGACCTTGCCGGCAGCATAGACTTTGTTTGTGTCATTCCTTTGATTTCCTGGTCCCATGGGGGATGATGTAAAGGTGTCCCTGCTGGATACTGGGTACAGAGGTTTGTATCCCAGTTAAGGTATAATGAGTTTAGGAAACTCTAAATCTCATGAGGGGGCTGCTAGCAAATCTGCTCAACCTTTGTTTTAGAGGAGATAAAAACCTTTGTTTTAGAGGAGATGCCTACTTGTGCTCTTTATTGTCTTGCGGGGTCAAACAGAACTTTCCTTTGCCCTAAAGGGAGATGTCGTTCCTATTTTCTAAGTGCTTTGCAATAAAAATATTTTTGAAAAGATAGTCCAGAATAAAAGCTGTCGCAGGATGTGCAGAAACAGAGGGATCCCTGGAGATCTCTCTCAACAATGCCTACTGTTTTCTGTATGCTGAATTCTGGTGAATTTTCTCATGAGTATGATACTCTGTTGGTCCCTCTAGTTAATTTTACTGACAGGGGCTAGGACCAAACTCATTCAATTTATCTACTGTGGTATTTAATTAAGGTTAGTATCAACAGGACTCTAAGCAGCCTGATGAAACCGGTCTGTAACATTGGCCTCAACCATTCCTCTCTAGGTACCAGACCCAACCAGCTGTGGACAGATTCCATAAACTATCAGTCTCTGCTTTAGAAAGCCAGGTAGATTTCTTCTTCAATTTCACTACTGACTGTTTCACTTTCTCTGAGACAATAATACAGTTAAAACAGGATCTATTAGCTAGTGCACAAACTCTACCATGGCCTGTGAGGAGAGAGTGTATGGCAGTTTTATTATGCAAAACAACCGTGGTCAAAACCAACTGAATGGAAGAGAAAACTCATTATTCATGCAGATGAAGTGCTCAGCAATAGTGCTGGCTTCACAAGTTCAGTTGATGATGTTTATACTTTTATATATATATATGTGTGTGTATATATACACACACACACATATCCATATTTATACACATACATTTTTATGTATACATACATATTTATATGCATACACATACACACACATATATATATACACACACATATAATACATGTATGTGTGTATGTATGTATCTGTTGAAAGATAATTTCTTCTCAAAAATTTAACCCAGACTAAATCCTAGTAGACTGACTTGGCACATGCGCCTCTATCCTTGAGGCAATTCTATAGTCAGGATGATGGGATGTGCTGATTGGCCAAGCCTAAGTCATTTGACCACCCCCTAGAACCTTAGTATACACCCCATGCAAAATATCTAATATAGCTATTACTGCTACTATATATAGCTATTATTGTCACCCTTCCCAGGATGAATCTTGAGTAGCCCTCACTTGGCTATGTTACCAGCTGCCAAGTCAAGGTCAAGATCTTACGTCAGTGCCCCAGCATCTAGAGAGGCTGGGCAAGTGGAATTTCGAATTTTAGCTTTCATAATGGGAGCCCTGTATTGCTGTTTAGCTAGAACATTCTCCAAACTTAGAGGAGGGGTTCAGATCAGGCCGGTTTAAAAGAATGACAAATACACACTAAAGGGGGACAAATCATTTGTGGATGACATGTGGTCTTGTAACATAGTAAACCGTTTATTTTAGTTGATGCTTTGTGAATGCAAGAGGAGGGCAATTAGGATTTTCAGTTAGTAATTAAAATTTGTTTTTGTTAGTTGTAACAATTTTTCCATAGATACTGAAATTTCTGCTTCCCATCTCATGTTTATATATTTAAATTCTTCTTTTTCATGTACAGCTTAGTGATTAATAAGCCCAGAGACCTTTGTGTCTGTTTGTGTTTCATGTAACAGTGTAAGATTTTGGAGAATCTGTAGACTGCCCCATGGTGTTATAATTCATCCTATATAATGCCTCAGTTTCTGGAAAAGTGTTTCTCCAAACACCTTCTATGGTGTTAAATAAGAAAGAGTTCTGAGGCCAAATGTGTTTGCTTTACACTAAAGCAAACAAGCCCCTTTAGTGTAGGGCTTTTTGGGTCTTTAATATGTATGGTAATTATCAAAAAGGGACTCTGACAGGATTTCCCAAGTGTATCTCACAGTAGAGTGCCAGGTTGGTTAGTCTCCGTAAAATTTGAAGACTTAGGACCATTGCTACATTCCAGTACGTTTGGCTGTCAAACATATTTCTTCAAAAGCATCATTAGGACCAGTGATTTTGGGAAACTCTAGACTGAGTTCACAAATGGAATCACATTAGCTTAAAAGTTTGGTTCTGTACATTCTTAGTCTGTTTTCAAGACTGACAAGTTTATTTTGACTTCAATGTTAAGGTCACTGGGTTAAGTGCTGTGGAATACTCAGAGATGAAAAGAGCTTGATTTCTTCTCATCAAGGCTTGCTGTGCCAGGCATGCAAGTGGTTAGGTACAAATATTAAAGGAAAAGTTTTCTTGACATCTTCCTTCTTTGTTTTAAAGTGTGAATTTAACAGTTGGGTCAATTGATGATTCTGGGTAAGCCATCCTCTCAACTTTGTGAGCTATGTAGAACCAGTGGGTGAGAGCTCTTCACTGTTAAAGGACTGAATGATATATGGGGAAGAGAGATAAATTAGGGAATGTGTAATTTCTGTTAAGTCAGAGAAAACAATTTTAATTACTTGGAGGAGTTCAAGTACAAGCACAAGTACATGTATTTTTGTCTGTTGATATTAAGTAGGAGAAATTTGTATATAAAAATTATTTTTGCAGAAATATTTTATCATCATCATCATCATCATCATCATATTCTATCATCATTGCTAGACCATGAAAGGTCTATAAAAGGAGAACTTTGGTACTTCTGTTCTGATGTTACAAACACAATAGGATTTTAAGTGATAGAGGGAAAGCTCTTAAATGGGGAATTATTTCCAGAACAGTTAGCTTTTGTTTTTGTTTGCATCTAATTAAGACAACTGATTAGTTTAGTCAATTCAGGGAAAATTCTGCTAAATCCTATCTTAACTGAACTGTCTAGTTGTTTGTGAGGCAACCAGAATTTCCCTGTAACTTGATGGGTATAACTGATTGATGACCTGATCTGTTGGTATTGCACCAGGGAGGGCAGAAACAATCAGAAAATGTTAGCCAGGTGCACCAATGGCCCGTTAGCTTTGTGTAATTATATTTAATATTCCAATAAACTGTTCTTTTATGGATATTATGAGGGAAGCTAGTAAACATTTTCTTGGCAGGCTTTTCTCTCTGACATCTACTGATGTTGATATATATTTATATATATGTTTTTAAACATGATCATCATCATTAATGGGTATAGTCTGCATATGTCTGGTGGGGGGGAATGTTGTTTGTTACTGAATCACAGACCATAATTTTTGAAAACTGGAAGATAAACAGGACTACTTCATCCCATAAATCTTACCACCTGACTCATCAATTTGAGATTCCTTATTGAAACAAAGAAAACATCTTTAATCAAGCAAATATTTGGAAACTGCAAACATATCTATATTTGGAATTTGGGAGATAATTAAAATGGACAGGTTATGATTGATTAATTCTTGAAGAATGGGTTAGTTCAAAGGCAGTTGGTTCTCCTTCTATTCTTATATCAACACTCCATCAACAGGAATTAAGGAAACAGCATAACTAGGCTCCAGCTCCTTGCTGAGGGCAATTAATCAGGACAGAAGAGTGGGGAGGTACATTGGAATGGTGCCAAATAAATCAACCTGTTTTTGTGCCTACATTTATCTTTGTTAATTCTTATAGACCATCTTGATATTTTGATATTTGTGTATTAGATTATGGATTTTAAGAATAAATTCCAAGATATTTCTAATTGTTAAATGAATAAATTAAGTTTTGTATTTCCATATTAATGTCTTTATTTTATTGAAAACAAATTTGTAGAAAGATGTACATTTCTACCTTTAATTCAAATACAAGAAATATTTGTTTTATGCTATTTGTAAGGTAGTGGGGGGTTATCTTTATTGTTAAAATGATGTAATATAATATGAAAGTCCCTTAAAACCTTTTGAGGAAAGGGCAGGATTTTAATAAATAAAAAGTTAATAATATGAAATGCTGTACGGATAGAGAAATAAGAGCATAAAGTCAATTCAAAAAGAAAATGTCGATATTTTCTGACAGCCTATTTAATATTTACCTGAAACAAATCTTTGAAAAGGTCTGTGTTCTACTTTGCATGGCTCCAGTTCAATTTCAATTTATTCTTAAAATTAGTTTGGAAGGGCAACCTCCAGGCACACAGATAATGCAGCTGATACTGTCATTTGGCGGTCTGGTTCTAACTACCAGATTGTTTGTTCTGTTCCCAGATTCTAACTCATTGAGACTTTTATGTGTCTATTATATTACTAAAAGGTCGTTTGATAGGCTAACCCTATGACGACCAGTCTGGTTGATATTTGAGGGTAACACGTTGACCAGAGATTCTCCTGGAGTCATTAGAAAAAGTTAACATTTAAGTGCTTAAGATAATCAGTACAAAGGATATTTGCACTTGGATTTTTCACCCATTAGGAGGCATACATTTTAATGTTGTAATGTTCTACAGTCCCTTTGAAGAACTAGATATCTTGTCACCATACTTGTAAAATAATAAAATCCTTCCAAGAATTTTGAGAATTAAATACCTAATTTACACCTTGATTGAGATTTAAAAAAAAAAGATTCAGGAGCTTTGATTGTTCATTTTCCTTTTACCCCATAAGTTTTGGTCTCCAAATGCAAGGAGGGTTGAGGTTGCTTCACAATTAATGACCTAATATTGTGCCACTGCGTGCTGTTCCCCAACATTGATCTGACTTGAGGCAAGTTTTATAAACATGACGTTAGCAGGAATTATTTTGACAGCTGCCAGAAACAGTAACATAAGGCTTAAGAAGTTTTCATTTTAGAATGTGGTAGCCTAGAATATTGATCTGTATACATACTAATGGACAATCAAAGATGGTAGCACAGTGTTCAAGAGAAGAACCCAAAAGAAAAAGTGATCACATTAATTAAACAAAACACCAATTTTCTCAGGAAACCTTGGAAGGTAAGGTTGAAACACAAGAAATATCCCCAAATTTCATATGAGACCAGCAGAATCAAAAGCACATTCTTCCTTTTGATGGTGTCTGGTATTGCTGTACTGCCATAGGTAGTGATTCCAACTGCATGAAATGACTTCCCTGATACATGGAATATTGGCTGTTGACAGGTTCCCCTTAATCTGAGAAGAGTGTCTCTGTGGATGGGCTATAATTTTCATTTTCAGGATTGATGATCCAGCATCAGATTATATGATAAACTTCCTCAAAGCATGGTCTTGTGTTTTCTAACAGTGTCAGAAAACATTCAGTGTCTGTGTTTCAGGATGGTAACACAAGGATAAATCAAAGAGCAAATTAAATTTAGGTATGCCATCTGCTGCCTTTGTTTTATGAATTCCAGCCCATAGGACATTGACTGGGCATGAATGTATAAGCCATTGTCTTTTATTGTCAGACTTACTACAAATATTGGACAAATGTTCATCCATGCTGTCAATCTTCTTAGAGTAAAATTCAGCAAAAGTGAAATTTTTTTTTTAGTTGTTGTGAGTTTTTTGTTTTAATAAAAATGAACCACAACAGAAGAAAAAACAGCATGTATTCGTTTCTCCAAGTGCAACATCTCAGCAGGCTTTAGGAACTCATCCACAAGGGGTAAATTGTCTAATGTGTAATTGTAAGCAGAACTGTAAAAAGCCGTATTAGGCTTCCATGATTTTATTCTCTTCTTCTGGTAAAAGGTCATTACTTCTCCCTAGGCCCCTAATGGTTAAGCCTTTTACAACTTTTTCATTTCCAAGAAAGTTCTTGATTTCTTCTGATGGTGACTCTTATGCCATGTCTTTACTAGTGGTTTCTGTAAGACATTATGTCTTTCCAATGTTTCTGAGGAAATTTTCTTGTTCTTCTTTTTTTTTTTTTTAAAGATTTTATTTATTTATTTGACAGAGAGAAACACAGCGAGAGAGGGAACACAAGCAGGGGGAGTGAGAGAGGGAGAAGCAGGCCTCCCGCGGAGCAGGGAGCCCGATGTGGGACTCGATCCTGGGTCTCCAGGATCATGACCTGAGCCGAAGGCAGTCGCTCAACCAACTGAGCCACCCAGGCGCCCCTCTTGTTATTCTTTTAAAACTTAAATTTTAAAAAGTCTCTGCTTTTGAAGGCACAGTAGATAGATTTTCCTTGAGCAGTTTAATGTAAAGTGTGAATTTATAGACGTGGGATTATATTATGATGCTATCATTTAGAAGCATTTTAAACTTTGGTATCTATTGTTAGTCTGGTCCTTTAGAAGCATTTGCTGAGATGCAGTGGTTACCAGGACCAGTAAGAGCTGCTTTTCAAGGACTTTTGTAGATTTTTAACTAACACTGTAAAAAGAGTCCTCTATTTCTGAGGCTAATAAAAGTCTTAATGATATGTACATCCAACAGATGGGACAGAGGGCTATTTTGGCAGTGGGCAGTTGAAATCTGCCCTCAGTTGTTTGTATAAGTCTCTCACTAAAGTCAATAAAAGGTAATTTTCACACACAATTTAATTCAGAATATAAAATGTGAGAAAGAATAGCTGGTTTAAGTCCAATGGGCATAAGGGTAGCATTTGGTAAAAGTTTTGTTTGATGGCAAATTTTAACTGACAGACAAGTTGATCAAGAGAAATACAGGACCAGGTCACAAATTGTGGACAGTGGCAGGGCTTCAGAGGCAGAGCAAGGGCACAGCTGAAGTAATTATCCCCAATATCTCTGGCATAAACCTTAATGATTAAAAAAAGGAAACAAAAAGCTCTTTCTCTCTCTTTGTTCCTAGTTTTCTTCCTTTTCCACTCTCTCACTTATACATGTTTTTTAAACCATGTATCTGCTCATGGTTCTACTTAGCATGCTATCTAACAAACAAAATGTTCACATGAATTAGTGCAACAGTTGGAGCATCATCGTGGGCATTAGGCAGATTCAGAATACATACTCTAACCATGTAGGTTCAGATGTGTGGCTCAGACCTCCTGATATGAAAGAGGGACTCCATATATTCTTCCTGGTTATGGTGAAGGGATATCATGTTTAATGCAGATAAAACTTAAATGGGGCCAACAAACAATACGGAGACAGAGTCATAAATGAAAATTATGCATAGAAACCATTAGTAACTCCTTTTTCATGCACTTATTAAATGATTTGTTAATGATTCATTCATATTAATAACTTACATGTATTTTGGGAATAATATTTAAAAAGTGCATTATGTGCATTATTTTATCTGATGGCTGTTGATCTCTGAATGTGTTTTAAATGTACTCATGGCAGATATGCAGAATAGGCTTGTGCTTCAGCTCATTTATTGTTTAATCTTTGAAGGCAGGTGCTGTAACTCTATACACTAAGAATAAATGTCAAATGGGAAATGACTTTATAGTCATGGAATTAGTAGCATTTTGTTAGACTGCTGTAAGTTTTTCAAGCTTATCACTGTTGACATTTTGGGCCGGATAATTCTATGTTGTGCAGGCTGTTATGTGCAGGATGTTTAGTACTATTTTCTGAGAGTACCCATTAGATGCCAGGAGTAGTCTCCCTTACTCCCTCTGAGTTGTGGCAACCAAAAATGTCTTTAGACATTGCCTAATGTCTCCTCAGGGCTAAGTTTCTCCTATTGAGAATCACGGGTCCACCGATAGGATTAGCTTATTTTCAAATCTAGCTAAGGCTTCCTTGAACTTTAATTAAGATTGTAGACATAGATGGAGAAACAAATCAGGAAAAATTTATATGTGTAGTATGTTTAGATTAGACATTAGTCATGGCTTTTTGATGGCTCCATTGACATAAGAACCTATTAAAGAATTGAATCACAAGACAGTGTCAGCAACAATGAGGTACTTATGCGCTAGCATGAAAACTATGCTTGCTCCAATAGATTATTCTTTGGAACTGTACAGAACAGTGAGAGAAGTTGGCAGCCTTGTAGGTGGCTGCAGTTTTGTAAGATGAAATGGAACAACTTTAAAAGAAATCCTTAAGGGGCACCTGGGTGGCTCAGTTGTTAAGCCCCTGCCTTCGGCTCAGGTCATGATCCCCGGAGACCTGGGATCGAGTCCCACATCGGGCTCCCTGCTCGGTGGGAAGCCTGCTTCTCCCTCTCTCACTCCCCCTGCGTGTGTTCCCTCCCTAGTTGTGTTTCTCTCTGTCAAATAAATAAAATCTTTAAGAAAAAAAAAAAAAGAAATCCTTAAGTATGGCTGTGGAAGAGTGGAAGCTGAGGTGTGACAAGTGACAAAGGAGGCAGCAGATACTGAGTGGGAGGCTTTTCTTGAATGGAGGTATTTTGATTTCTTTAACATTCCATGCATTCATTCCTTCTGAACATCTGTAAGTGCTTCTAGTCCCTCAAGAAAATTGAGTTCCTTGCATAGTCCAGCTAAGCCTAGAGGCTGCGACCATAATAAATAGACTAGCTACTTTTTACTATTGCTTATCTTTCTTGGGCTCAATTCCTTCTATCCTTTCTAGGTGAAAACGAGCTGGGAGAGGAGCAACTAGGGGGACCTGTGTACTTATGTCTACTTCCTTTCTGTTGTTTGGTTATGATACTATCTCCCAAAAGTGAAGTGAGGAAGATGGACCATTCCTTGCTAATTCTTGTCACTTTATGATCCAGATAAATCTTTTTTCTTACCCTCGACATTTTCCCATAGATTATAGAACATTCTGGACTTTGGCCTGCTTAATACTGTTAGTTAAAAATCTGTGAAGGAACTATACATTCTTCCTTACTTATGTGCTTTTTTTCTTTCATCTGTGATACATATTTTAACAGAAAATTATCTGGAATTTTAAAGAGCTAATGTAATTTGCTAATTTCTGAGTTCTAGAATTCTTAAAAATGTATAACTGCTCACTAGGTGATTTTAAAGGAGGGTAGTTTCAAGACTGAAGTGAATGATACATTTTCATTTGAAATGAGACTGTGCTTTAGTGAGAGTTTAAATGTGGATGCTGAAGTACATTTCAGAGGTAGGAGATTATGGATAATTGTTGAAAGCCTGCTTAAGTGTTCAGATATTTTTGATAATAGAGCTGTTTCAAGTTGCCTTTGTTCATTCCAGATGCTGTAGTTGTCCAAACAGACCAAGCATTTTCAAACCTCCATGCCTCTCTTCATGCTCTGCCAGCTGATTGAAATACTTTCCTCTCTGAAGTCCATGGGGAGATCCTTCACCTCCTTACATTAATTCATTGAACTCAGAGCACAGTGTTTCCTGCACCTGCCCCTCCCATCCAATTTTAATATGTCTCAATTAGCTGTGGTTCCTACAATGAATACCATGTCATAATTGGATTGGTGATTTTTTCCTTAATGGTATATAAAATAATGATTTATTTTATAAGTGATGGTGATTTAGATTTAATGAAATACAGTATATGAATGTAAACTTCCAATGTATCATCCAAATGGAAATGTGCAATAATCAGTTGGAAGTGATGGGGTCTTTGGAGCGGTGAAGGTGCGAAATACATTGACACATCTCAACATCCCCACAAATCTTAGTGCATTATAGCATCAGCCTTAAGGCCCAAACTACTAAAAGGTCATGTAATCTAAGAATTGATGAGGAAGTAAATTTACAAAGTTGGTTAACTAACACCAAAATTCAATTTTAGAACCTTTCAATTACCCCAGATATATCCCTCAGGCCCCATTTGAAGGCAATCCCTGCTCCCACACTCAAGTGCCAGGTGATCACTGATACACTTTCTATCTCATGTTTTTATCTTCTGGATATTTCAAAAAAGTGGAATAATAGAAAATGGGTCTTTTGCACCTGGCTTCTTTCATCTAGCATAATTTTTTTGAGGTTCATCTGTATTGTAGCAGCTATCAATAGTTCATAACTTTTTTAGCTGAATAATATTTCTTTGTCTGGATAGGCCACATTTTGTTTACCCATTCACTGGTTTATGGGCAGTTGGATTACTTCTACTTTTTAGTTATTATGATTATGCTACTTTGTGTCATATTTGTTTCCATTTCTCTTGGGTAGAGACAGAATAATTTCTTGTTCAAACTATGGACATCTTTGAAATTTTATTTTTACATGGGGTTGTATTGAGACCTTGAGTTATATACCTAAAAATTAAAATACTAATGAGTATGTGAATATGAGAAGTGCAGCTAAAAGGCTGTTAAAATTTACTTGGCATCTGGTACAATTTACTGTCATTCGCTGGTAACTACCTCTAGTATTCCTGTCTGGAATAAAAATGGCATATACATTATATTTACTACTCTGCTAATACCATCAAAATGCCTAGCAATTGTCATTTCCAGACTGTCTGCTGTGAGGTGATGTAGCAGTCTAATTCTTTAAAATTGTGTCCTTGAATGTTTCATTTCATTTCCTCCTTTTTTGTCCTTTTATGGTTGAAGGGCATTTCACATTTGAAAACTGGGATTTAGATTGATTCTTAAAGGGACCAAGAGGAAGAAAGTAATTTGTTTTAAAATCTTTGTAAATCCAGAAAAACATGTAGGATAGTTTATTAATTTACCAGGAAAATAGAGATTGGGAAATTTTCCCTATCTTGATTTGCTATTTTTTTCCCTTTTTTTTTTTATTGTTACTTAAATTTTTTTTTTTTCCCGTGTTCCAAGATTCATTCCCCATTCCCCACACCCAGTGCTCCATGCTTTAGGTGTCCCCAGTACCCACCACCAGGCTCTGCCGTCCCTCCATCCCCCTCCCTCCAAGTCCCTCAGTTTGTTTCTGTGTCCAAAGTCTCTGTTGTTTCGTTTCTTTCCCTGGATTACCCTAGTTCCCCTTTACTTTCCTTCTCCCACTGTCCTCCAGGTTACGCCTCATGCACCGCAAGTAAGTGAAACCATGCGATACTTGGCTTTCTCTTCTTGGCTTATGCTGAGTGATTTGCTCTTTTTTCTGTCCTCTTACACTGCAGAGCAATGTAGAGCCTAATCCTACATTTGCACATATTTGACAGTATGAATAGGGAAAATGTTATGATAAATTTTAAAATAACATTAACAACACTTCTCAGGACATTTCTGCTATAAATTGGTAGCGATTGATTAAAATTCAGAATATGGTACTCATTCATTACTGAACTAGCCTTTTATTATTTCCAAAGATATTTGGAACATCTTCCATGTGCAAAGCACTAAGCTAGGTACCTAGATGACAAATGTGAATAGCAGTTTAAATTGTACACAGTAAAGAAAGAAGCTGTTTAGTAGATGATTTTTGCAACTAATTTAAAGAGACGTAGTTTGCCTTAGGAGAAGAAATTTGCAACTCTTGGTTACTTGATTTAAAGATGTTTGGGGCTCCCCTTTGCCTTTTGATAACTTGGTGGGCATTTTTCCTGAATAATCTGTAGGTTCGATATTCAACAGCTTCTAAGTCCAGGAAAAAACATGACTGAGAACAAGAATTATCATTCTCTAAGGTAAAAGTTCCAGGACCTCCAAGTTGAGCTCTTTTGAATCCTACATCTCTTGTTGAAACATAAGGAGAAAGATACAAATATTGCTTAAAAATAAAGATATAAGGTCAATTACAAACACTTCATATAGAATAAAAAATATTGTGCTGTGTCCTACATATTTAAAATTCTTGCACATTTTCTCACACTGTTGATATTGTACAAGATGTTTAGTGTTTGCTTCAGTTGGATGTGACATGACAGATCTTGAGTTAAAAATGACTTCTCGCTTGGGTACCAGATTCCCAGATGAAGCATAATTTAATTTTTAAACTCAGACTTTGCTGAACCACAACAAGCACTCAGGTGAGTTTCACTATGGAGTGAAATTTCTTATAAATTAGAAAAAATGCTAGTCTAAGTATTGAGAAGAAAGCCTAGAAACTAATGATGCTATCGTCTAAGAGAAAAGCCATTTTCAACATAGGTATATATCAAGTTACACTTCAGACTTACTGAATTCTAATTTAAAGGGGCATGGGGTTGTCCAGTCACCAGTACAATATCTATATTTTCCAAAGTGTGGACTACATAATCCTGGTTGAGTCACACCAGGATCACTCCTGTTTTCTCCTAGGCTTTTCTTATGTAATATTAACAAACATTGAGTTCCATATTGTGATTCTGTGATTTATAATAAGAAATTACATTTGGTCTTTATCCCTGTTCCTGGCACAGAACTCCTAAACCATTGGAATTTCCTGCTATAAGGGCGATAAAGATGTCTTGATACCCAAAACAATCCCCCTTCAGCCTCATCCGAATTTAGGTGAATGAGGTGACTTTTGGAATGCACCTGAGGATCTAGCTGGGTTGCCAGGGCCTCAATTAGGGGGTTGGAGCTTTCAGTCCCACCTGCCTGACTTCCTTGGAAGGGAGAGGAGGTGGAGGTTGAATCAATCTTCAATGGCCAGTGATTTAATCAATCATGTGTATGTAATGAAACCTTCATAAAACCCCAAAAGGTTAAGGTTTGGAGAACTTCTGGGTTGGTGTACATGTGGAGATTCAGGGAGAATGGCCTTCCCAGAGAGCATGGAAACTCTGAGCCCCTTTCCACTTCCCTGGGCCTGTACATCCCTTCCATCTGGCTGTTCCTGAGTTATATCCTTTTGTAACAAACCGGTAAAGGAATATGTATCATGTTTCTCTGAGTTCTGTGAGCTACTTTAGCAAATTAATGGAACCCCAGGAGGGGGACTCTGGGAACCTCTGGTCTATAGCCAATTGGCCAGAAGCACAAGTGAGAACCTAGACTTAGAATTGGTGTGGGGGCAGTCTTGTGGGACTGAGCCCTTAACCCTAACCATTAGCCCAAGAACCGTTTTGGGATCTGATACTATCTCTAGGTAGTGTCAGAATTGAGTTAAATTGTAGGACACCCAGCTGGTGTCACAGAAAATTGCTTGGGTGGTATTAACAACATTCACACATCCACACCCGCACATACATGCACACACGTGTGCGTGCGCGCGCACACACACACATACACACAGCAACCAATGCCAGATTAGTGAGTTTCGTTGTCAGTGTAGCTTTTAAATAGAAAAAACTGCATTTGGTACTGAATTATTAGAATGGAAATACAGCTATTATGTTCATCATCTGCTGGGATTAGTTAGGATCAGAGATCTGAGTTCCATAAATATAACTCCACAACTGCAGGCCCATTGGAGGAAGAGGGGGTTTTGAATACCAAAGGAAACAGGCCCTAAGGAACACTCAGCCTCCTGTTTTCTCCTGGTGCTATGCATATGCTGATGGTGGCCAGGTGGAGGATTTGGCTAGCCCAACTAATTGCTTCTATCTGGAGGAATAAGCAAATAGTGCACTACCCCTAGATACAAATTAAATAACACTAAAGTGCACTTAGAAGAAATTAACAAAGCTCCAGAATGGAAAGTGACTTTAAAAAATTCATTCTCTTTTTATTTCAATTTTACGATTAATGGGAAATGAATAAATGAAAAGACCAAGGAGAGAGAGAGGAAATAGTAAGGGATTATTACCACAACACAAAGCCTTTATAGATACTAAGTTTGAATGAGATGAATAAAGGAGATGGAATTTCAATCATTTTCTTAGTTTTAAAGATTACTATTACTTTAAAAAAGTATTAGTTTGGAAATCCTCAGGCTAAGCCAATATACTTTGTATTTCAAACTATAGAAATCACAAAATTTAATTTATTCTAACAGAAACAATGGTATAGCTGTTCTCTGTCCAGGTGGGTGTGATTTTGTGTGTGTGTGTGTGTGTGTGTGTTATATCAAGGCAGGTGATACAGTCCTAAGGCACAGTAAGAGGTGCTTATCCTTAAAGTTAAAATCATACTTCTACCAACTTTGATGTGTGAAAATGGCACACCATTGGCACACCATTGGTGTGTATTTCACCAACTATAAGGGGAACAGATTTCTATACAGGTAAAGGCATTCCACATTACACCAAATTCAGTTCTGCTCCCTTTTCATAGTTTGAAAATATTATCTGGTCAGTTGAGTGTGTCAGCTAAAGTTTATCACTGTATTATTTATTGAGAACTTACTCTGTGCCAAGTGCAGAACTAAGAACTTAATGTGGATTGTCTATATTGAGTTTCGTAATTGCTCTTTGAATTACTTCTATATTGCATTTGAAGAAACTGGGACTTAGGGAAAAGTAACTGTTTAAGGTCATATAACTGGTCAGGAGCTAGGATTTGAATCAGAGATATCATGTTTGTACGTACAACAACAAGCAGGGAGACTTACGTAGTCTGGGAATGGATGAGTCATATGAAAAAGAAGTGTGCAAATTTAGATGTGACTTTGACAGATGCTTCTACAGCCCTCCTGACTGGCTCTTCTTCATGCGGAATTACGAACAAAATAATGCAGAAAGCTTCATGTCAGAGCATTGAAGTAATTGGAATAGTTCTTATTTTCTTTGATATTAAGTGCTTTTCCCCAATTCGCAAATTCTCAATAATTTATAAATTATTGTTATTTTTTTCAGTTTTCTACCCAGGTGGCTGAATTTTTTTTAAAAATATTTAATTTATTTGACAGAGAGAAACACAGCCAGAGAGGGAACATAAGCAGTGGGAGGGAGAGAGGGAGAAGCAGACTTCCCACCGATCAGGCAGCCCGATGCAGGGCTTGATCCCAGGACTCCAGGATCATGACCTGAGCTGAAGGCAGAGGCTTAACCACTGGACCACCCAGGCACCCCAGTGGCTGATTTTTTTTGTTGCAAAATTAGTTCAGGTGATCTTAAACAAAATTACATGAAATGTTACACCTACTTTATTGAAATGAAATATGTAACATTTAATGAATTCCCTTGCCTCATTGGTAAATCTAATACATTCAGTACAATTTAAAAATAAATTTCATTCATCAGCCTCTTGTTTTCCTATTGTTTCCATATTTATTCAGTATTTTTCTTTAACTACTTATTGAGGGACTTATTAATGGCTTTCTGGATTACTCAGCAGTGGTTCAGAATGCTGACCAGAAAATTCAGTGGCCTCTGAGACAAGAAGCATTTAAGATGCTTCTAGAATATTATTTGAGGAGGAGGGTGGTATTGTGTATGTAAAGTATGATTACATTTTTGAGTGCCAGTGCATGGTTGTGTTTGAGGCATGTGGATAATAATTTAAGTGTTTGAACTTATTGTTTTTTTAATTGTCCAGAATTTTTAAAAATTTTTCTAGTATTAATTTCTATTATGATAGGGGGTTAACTAATGAAACTTTAATTTTTGTAGGAAGAATTTGATATTTAAGTGATACTGATATTATATATTGACTAAAGTGAGCAAATAATTGCCCATTTCCTTTATGAGCTGTGGAAGCTGTTTTCTTTCTTATGACAAAGAGGCCTGGCCTGGGGCAAGCTACATCTGTCGCATTCTTTGGCTGCATGTCATGATGCATTTCCCTTTTTGCCCAAACTTCATCCATTTGCCATGAACAAACCAATTCAAGGGCCTGCTCCTGATGATCATGTGCTGAACGTACTGAGAAGTGGATTATGGAAAATGAGAAAAGAAAATGAAGTGAAGAAGGGAGGAGGAAGTAAGAAGAGACAAATACAGAAATAGAAACTGGCAGGAAAAGGGCACAGAGAAGGGGAATAAGAGATTCAGGACAAGTCTGGGCAAAGGGAAGAATAGAAAGAAGCAGAGAAGACTCTTCTGTACCTTTCTTCTAAGGCAGAATTCTCAGCCTGGGATCCATGGAAAAAATTCAAGGGGTCCATGAGTTAGGATTTAAAAAAACAACATCCTCATTTTCTCTTACTTCTAACAGAAATTTGGCATTTACCTCAACTGTGAATATAGGCTACAAATTGCTGTAGTATTAGCAACACTAATGGCTTTGTCTTTAATAGAAATAACAAATATTTTCATAGCACAGTGGAGTTATTGTAGATATCTTGAGATATTATACTCTTAACTATTGGAAATTACAGCTGCTACTAAACTTGCCACTAGGTGACGTCGCCGCCGGAGGAGCCAGCCTCGGCGGAGTTGTGTGGGTCCTGAATCACGGGTGAAATAATGACAAGGACACGCAAATCTTAATGCAAGCTGACAGACCCGAAGTCAGTCAGGAGAGACCTATGAAGCAGGCTCAGGCTCACGCTCTCGCTTTCTAGCATTGGCTTTCTAGCTCTAGCTCTCTAGCTCTGGCTTTGGCCCTCTTGCTCTACTTCTCTCTCCTCTTCTGTCTCTCTATTCTCTGCTTCTCTTTCTGTTGCTTCCTTTGCTTCTCTGTTTCTGTCTCTCTTTGCAGTCTCTCTTGCTGTTTTCCAGCTCTCCTGCTCACTCCTCTAAGGCTTTCTTGCGGCCTCCTTCCAGGCTCTCTCCTCTGCCTTTTTCTCTTAGTCTCTCTGCAGGCTCTCTGCCTTTGTCTCTCAGTCTCTCTCTGCAGGCTCTCTTGCTGCTTCTGCCTTCAGTCTCTCTCTTGCTGCCTCCTCGAAGGCCCTCTGCCTTTGTCTCTCTTCACTGACAGGGGCCCCAGTCTTTTATTATTTAAAAGTGAGGAAGTTGGGTGGTGAAGTTAATTCTTTAACTGCTTTTGCACCCGCCCTACAGACAGGATTAGTATTGTTACTGCAAGGTACAGAGTGATTGCTTAAACTCACAGAAGTTGAGACCATTGAGGCACAGGGATCTAGAAATACAGATAAGAGATACAGAGATACAATTACCAGGAGGAAACTATATGTCTTGAATAAGCACACAAAGGACATATTGCCCTGACCCACAGGGTACATGGCTTTCCAGATTCTAGGCAGGGGAAAGCGCAGAGGGGCTTTCATTCACATTCACAGGTACCTGCACCAAAGTTTTCCAGTGGCTTGGGCATGGCGGGAGGGGCGGAACTAGGTCGTCGTCTTCTTTTTTTTTTCACTGAATGGAAGCTCTACTTACATAGAGAAGAGACATAGCAAGATCAGCTTCAGTTATTCTGGTGACCACTGGGTCTTAGCAGCTGACACGAGGCAACTTGCCTGTTTGTCTAGACACACTGTCTGAAGCCCCAGTGCTTCATGCAGGCTCTGTTTGCTCTTTATCTCTTGGTAAGACTGTGTTCCAGGCCCAATACCTATTTTTATGTAGCTAATCAGAGGTCAAAACATTGTGCCCATGGAACTGTATTTCTCAAATATATCCTATGTGAACACTAGAATTCTTTTAAGATACACGGAAGACCTCCAGTAGAGTAAGACATGTGAATCAGGATCTAATCCTTCCTCACTAATCTGACAAGTTAAGTAAATTCCATAACTCAGTTTTTCATTTCTAAAATGAGGATCCTATCCAAATTCAAAAGAGTTTTTATGAAGACTAGATGTGCTAATTCATGGTGAATGCTTAAAATTATGACTGCCACATAGTAAGGGCTAAATAAAATTTATCACGTTACTATTATTTCTGTTGTTAATCTTAAAAGTGTGGTCCCTTGTTATTATTTTTTTTAAATAATTTATTTTTTCGGTATTTCAAGATTCATTGTTTATGCACCAGACCCAGTGCTCTGCGCAGTACATGCTCTTCTTAATACCCACCACCAGACTCACCCATCCCCCCACTCCACTCCCTTCCAAAACCCTCAGTTTGTTTTCCAGAGTCCAGTGTCTCATGCTTCATCTCCCCCTCTGATTTACCCCAGTTCACATTTATTAATGCTTTAATAAAGAAGCATGTGTACTGTATTATACATTTGGTTTTAAGTATTTTATAACTGTATTTCAGTATAATCAGTTTCCTTTTCAATCCATGAATTTTATTTTATGTATTCAAAAAATATTATTTTGAGAAAGTTTCTATAAGCAGCACTAAATACTACAAGGGTCTGTGGCACATAAAAGGTTAAGATTCTCTGCTGGACAGCAGAGCTTCCCACATGAATAGTTTACAGTGTGCCTGAGGTATTTCTTCTCTCAGACTCCAGGATGGCAGGGCCTCAGACAGCATTGCCTGTGCAAACATTAACTTTATGTATACTGTGATATCATTTGGGGAGTACCGATCTAAGTCACTGGGGATTTCACTCTTTTAACACTCTGATCCTCCAAAGACATCTCACTTGTTCAAATTATATCATACATGGTGCTGGTATGGGTTACTATTGAGCATAGATGGCCAGTTATCAGTGTAATCTGTGTATCTCATAGAATGTAATGCTAACAGTGTCCTTAGACATAGGTAGCTATAAAAGAGGTAATTTCTTATCATTGCTCAAAAATTTGTGAGTGGTTTGACTGGTGACTTTCTCTTCATGTAGTTATTTTCCTTATTTTTATGTAATATGTAAGGTCAAATTTTAAGAAATCCATAGTCACATTTCAGATATCATTTGGTTGTCTCTAGTCTATGTTTGCAGACAGTGCCTCCTTAATTTTTGAATAATGAAATTGTAGTTGATAATGAATTGTAGTTGATTGTTTTGTGGGGTCTTCTTTTGGGCTCCTGAATTTTTCTCTGTGTCACTTGGTGTCCAAGTCCCCAACTTTGCAGTAAAAAGCTTTAAAGAAAATGGAATCTTTTCTCTTTTACCAAGAGTGATAGTCTAAGGACTATATTGGAAGTGTCACACTCAGATGAGCAGTACTGAAGTATAGAACACGATCACTAACTGGCCGTTGATGACATACCTTGTTTCTCGGTATCTAGGAGACTGAAAATCATTTGGTTTTCTTTATCTAGGCCACAGCTGTCTTGGGCTTGATTCCAATCATTTTGATCTGGTGAGGATTCTTGTTGGCAACATAAATGCAGTTGAAGAGGGGCTGTAATGACATGGTAGTGACAGCTGAAATGCATTTCCTCATTTTGATCTACGTGAACGTTCTCAGTAGTATTACTGGAGACCATATGCTTATTTCTCTCACATGTGTAGGAGAAGATTTCCTTTTAAAGGAACCAAAAGGTATTTTTTTTCTTCCATTAAACTCTGGACAAAGAGCGTTGTGAGCCAGTGTTGGTTAATTCATCAAATTATAAAGTATGAAAATAAGTAAATAGACAAATGCAAAGTATCCCTTTCTGCTTCCCACCCTCATCTCCAAGGAATTCATTCATCAGGAAAGGGAGCATCACAGCAGATTTGTTAGCCTAATTATGATGTATTTTCCTTTAACCAGTTTGTATGCAATAATTGATCAAAAGTCTTCATAATAGGCTTCCCAGAGCAATTCATTAGTTCAGTAAAACAATGTAAATAATAGTTGAACACACTTGCTTCATAATCATTTTGCTAGGGAAAAAAAAAAACAACCCATAACAGCTGTAGTTCAGTGTAGATGGCCATCAGAAACAGTTGATTTATCAAAATGAATTGATCTTGGCAGTTTCCGTTCTGGGACTTAGATAGAGCAACACAATTAGTCTTCAGTGCTGCTCACATAGCCAGAACAAAGTAATGTTGGCTCATTTTCCACTAACATTATGGGTTACACCATAGATTGAAATTCAGAATTTACCCAGCTGTGCAGATTAAGCCACAGAACTAAGTGATCAATAAATGGAGTAAAAACATTTCCTGCTCTCACTCCATAGGAAAACGACAGGTCAGTACTTTCCTTTAAACCTGGACCTACTATCTTATCTCAAAGCACAGAGCATCGATAGTAATAGTAATAGAACACATTCCGGCATACCGGGAAAACAATGGGCTAGATCTAGAGTTAAAATTGAACTTGTATAATTACTGCTCACAACATTCCTTCCCCACACCCCCACCCGGAAATAGATTATTGCTCTGACTATCCATAGGATAGGGCTGCACTTTGGGAAACCCTCAATTAGTAATTAGTGTATATAATCCTGATTTTTTAACCATAGGTCATAGCCTTATACAATTGCATGCATCTATAACTTCTGCCCTTTTCCAATCCACATTCTCTCTCTTCTTAAAAACTATGGCTTGATTCATTTGGTTTAGCAGCTGCCTCCTTATAGCACTTGCCTCCCAGATACACAGATTACATTGATAACCGGCCATCTGTGCTCGACAGTCACCCATACCAGCTCCAAATCTTTTTGGCTTCTATTTCCGAGCTGTCAGTGGGATACTTGACCCTCAGGTACTGGGAAGCAGTCAGAGATGCAAAAAGCTTTGGATTTCACACAAGGGATGAGGAGCTGAATGACTGCATGAAAGTGGCCTATTTGGGAGTATGAACCGCGCCCCGCCCCCCCATTAAATGCAGATGGATTCAGCAAAGACATAAAACTTATTTTCATATTACCTACCTTCGCTTGCCTGAGAGGAAGTGGATTTTCCAGGCCAATGCTCATTTTTTGTTGCCACTAAGCTTTTAAGATCCAAATCAGGC
This sequence comes from Spilogale gracilis, assembly GCA_004023965.1. Classification (NCBI taxonomy): domain Eukaryota; kingdom Metazoa; phylum Chordata; class Mammalia; order Carnivora; family Mephitidae; genus Spilogale; species Spilogale gracilis. Next base: position 64,972 of record PITA01006785.1, read on the forward strand.
TCTCGCTCATACTGCCAGGAAGAATGCTCAGCTGAATATATTATCTGTTTCTAACATTTCCTTATTCTGGAGACTTTGTGGTCTGCCTAACTATGTTGCCTTGGGTGCCAAATCTGTTCTGTGGGGACCATTTGGGAAACTTATCAGAGAGGCAGTGAACTTGCTCACATGCTAGGAAAGTCATAGATACAGGGTTAAGGGAAAACAAACACAACTCCCAAATTTCACTGTGAAAAGTCTGCTGAAGGCTAGAGTGAAAGGGCCATGCTTAGATTATACTTAGATGATGATGTGACTAAAAGGAATTTGTTGAAGGTCCAAGTCTGTTTAGTAGCTCTAGGCCCTGCCTTGACATCATTCTCCTCTAGGTTATGCAGCATTAACTCCCAAGAGTTGCCAGGTTCTTATGATCAAATGTATTCATGAACCACAGTGCAATGGAAAGAAGTTAGTATCTGGAATAAAGAGAGTAAAGACTAGAAATTTAATTTGTGCGCTTTTACTTTGTTTTCAGTGAGAACTAGCCATTATTGCACTTCCCATTTTGCAAAAGACAGACCAATTAAACAAATGATTATGAGGACTAAGAACCTAGGATTGGGATCTTGGCTTGTCTCCAGAGCTAATCTGGTTATCAGCCTCCTTTTTGTCCATGTTCTTAGCATGGAATTGGTGATTACTGGGCAAGGATGAGTTCCTCCCCTTACTGGCCTTCAGATCATGTGATTTCAGGGTATTTTGAGCATTTTCACCAAATCCCTTGTAGTTAACTAATAGCTCTTGTTTTTGATTGATTCCCTTTACTCAGCCCTTCCCAAATTAAAATGTCCTCATGGATCTTATTTTCCACATATTTAAGGTCATCATTAATGCCCACTAGAGGAAGGCCAGAGGGGAGATAGCATGGCTTGGGGACAGAGCACTGAGTTGGGGGCAAGGCACAGTGGGTAGCTGTGTGATGTTGGACAAGGCACTTAACATTTCTTTTCTTTCTTTCTTTTTTTTTTTTTTTTTAAGATTTTTATTTATTTGACAGAGAGAAACACAGCTAGAGAGGGAACACAAGTAGGGGGAGTGAGAGAGGGAGAAGCAGGCTTCCCACCAAGCAGAGAGCCCGAAGTGGGACTCGATCCTGGGACTCCAGGATCATGACCTTAACGACTGAGCTACCCAGGTGCCCCGGCACTTAACATTTCTGAATACAGTGCACTACTCTGACAAATGAGAGGGTTCCTTTGACAGTGAGATCATATAGTGACCCTAGAAATATCAAACAGTGCTGGAAGCTTCCAAGCACATACAACAGCTCTACACTAGTGCTTGTAAATTTAGACTACACATGTAGCACCAATATGGTATAAATAGAAAATAAGTAGTACATTTTGGCACATACTTAAAAAGTTAGTTTACTTTCTTTCATCCCCTCTCCCATTCCATTTCACTTTATAGTTTTGTTGTTCGTCGGGAATCTTTAGGATGTTATTTAATATTGTCAAGAGTGGGATGTAATTAATTGGCCATTTTATGGTATAGCTGTCTCTAGCAGTTTATGAGAAGGGCCATCCGCAATGATGTGCATCTGGTGTTGCATTCTCATCAGTGCCCAGCGCTTCTCCTTACCTCATCTGTTGCCTTCTCCCCAGAGCCTCATATCAGAGGAATGCATGCTCTGTCAGGAAAACTTGTGGTGACCCTGGAAACGCTATTTAACCTTTCCATGGATCGGCATCCAAACTGCAATGCAAAAGTGTCTTTCACAAGTTTAGGATGTATTACTAAGAAAAGGGATTGTAAAATCCAAAGTGCTATAGTCACGTCTGGTAACGTTAAGAATTCATCAGTTCACACGTGGCAGCCACCACCAGCTCTTAAAGCCAGTTTCTTTGTGGAAGCCCAGGCCATTTCTGGCGAAAACATGAATGACGAAAGCTTTCACTAGTTTTAGATGATTGTTAATAGGAAAATTATGGATATTTGGAAGTTCCTATGAGGTATATCAGTGCTATAAGAAAGAGTTTCTACTTGGCTCATGGTGAGGTCACAAAGATGTTAGTGTGGCTTCTTTCACCTGCACTAATTTCACAAAAGTCTTTACAACAAGATTTTTGTTTGTTTATTTTGTGTTTTTTGTTTTTTAAGAGAAGAAGACAGATTTTGCATAAGTTATATGACAGCCACAATGAGGTTTTCTTCTGTATGAAAGACATTGACAATCAGCCCTACCAGGTTTATGTAATTTGAGAATATAGTTTTAAAAATCACATTACAAGTGGTAGTACTTAAGATTAGTACAGAAGACGTTTACCTTTTTATTACATGTTTTATTAGCACCTAGCAGATTGATTTATGAAAGAAAAAACGGTTACCTAAAGAAGACTTAAGAGAGGACTCCTCTGGGAAGGTGGTGAAAAGGAGCATGTTTATAATGGGGTTGGGGAAAAGTAGGAGAGCAGTGTAGAAAGAAGGAACAGCATATGAAAAGGCCTCAGATAAGAAAGAGGTTGGCATGTTCTGGGAGCTAGTCGAATAGTATGGCTGGGGCATCATCAACAGGGTGGAGCATGGCAAAGTGGAATTTAAGAGATAACGCAGTTAAATATTAAAAAATATAGTTTGTAAAGTAAAACCTTAGTTTACTTGATCATGAATCAAAAGTTATTGTGTCCATAATGAAATTATCTACATAAATTTTAGCAGTTATTCCATTTCTAAGTGTTGTAAGGACATGATTTTATATATTTTTTACACACACACACACACACACACACACACACACACACACACACACACAGTATTTTATATCCAAGGATGTTTATGATGGATGTTTATCCACGGTGTCACTAACTTTTATTTTTTTAAAGATTTTTATTTATTTGACAGAGAGAAACATAACCAGAGAGGGAACACAAGCAGGGGGAGTGAGAGAGGGAGAAGCAGGCTTCCCGCTGATCAGGGAGCCTGATGTGGGACTCGATCCTGGATCTCCGGGATCATGACCTGAGCCGAAGGCGGTCGCTTAACCAATTGAGCCACCCAGGCGCCCCACTAACTTTTATTTTTTAAATAAAAAATGAATAAAAAACTTACTCAGTTTCTTTGGCTTTATTCTTTATCCACTTTCTATAAGATTGATCATGTTTTTGTTACTCTTAACTTTTTCCTCTACTAATTTGCAAGTTTTTCATTCTTTTCCTATGTTGTTATTTTTTAATATTTATGTGCCTTTTTTTTTTTTAAGATTTTATTTATTTATTTGACAGAGAGAAACACAGCCAGAGAGGGAACACAAGGGGGAGTGAGAGAGGGAGAAGCAGGCTTCCCATCGAACAGGGAGCCGATGCAGGGCTCGATCCTGGGTCTCCGGGACCATGACCTGAGCCGAAGGCAGTCGCCCAACCAACTGAGCCACCCAGGCGCCCCTATTTATGTGCCTTTTAAAATTTTTAAACAGTACATCTATGCTCCTCTGAGACAATATCAAATCCTTAGCTCTGAAAACTGCCCCCATTTTCATTGTTTTGTCCTATATTTTAGTTCCCTTGTTATAAAATCATTTCTATTCTAGGTTCCAAATGATTAATTCACTATTAGCTGTGCCTGTTCTACTGTTTAACATTTCAATTTTTTTAAAAAAAAGATTGATTGATTGATTTAAGAGAGAGAGAGAGACAGCAAGCATGGGAGGGAGGGAGGAGCAGAGGGACAGGGAGAGAGAATCCCAAGTGGATTCCATGCTGACCGTGGAGTCTGACATGGAGCTTGATCTCAGGACCCTGAGATCACTACATGAGTGGAAACCAAGAGTCAGATGCTTAAGTGACTATGCCACCCAGGTGCCCCTAACATTTCAATTTTTTAAATAAGAAATAATTTCAACCTAGAGAAAACCTGTAAGAATAGGATAAAGAACTTTTCTTCGTGACACATTTAAGAGTAAGTGATACCCTATCACTTAAATGATTATTTTAATATTCTAACAAACAAGGAAATTCTTCTCCATAACCACAAGCAACCATCAAAATCAGGAAATTAATGTAGATACATAACTACCATCTGATTGGACTCCCCATTCCAGTTTTGTCAGTTATCTCAGTAATGCCCTTTGTAGCAAAGCATCGAGCATGGAATCATGCACCACACATAGTTTTCAGATTTCTTTAGTCTTCTTGAGTCTGGAACAGTTCCTCAGTTTTCCTTGACTTTCATGTTGAAACTTTAGAAGATTATAGCCTAGTTATTTTGTATAATGTCCTCAGTTTTTATCATGGCTAGACTTACATTATGTATTTAATAGGAATATCACACAAGTCATACCATATTCTTCTCATCTCATTTTTATTTTTTTATTTCAGTACTATTATTTTTGGGGGGAAGGAAAAAAATCTTTTATTGATAAATAGGTTACAATGAAATAAGTAGAGTGACAGTTTGTTGGGGAATAAAAACTCGGGCAGGATCTCTGTGTCTCCACTCCAACTCTAGATTTCAGCCTCCACCTTCCTACTGGCCAGTTTGGAAAATGAGGTCTTGGTGGGCATGCCCAGCCTCCTTGGGCCCTTAGGGGGCCTCTGTCTTCCTGGTCTTTATAATTAATTTGTGATTAATAAAGATTTTGTGGAGAAACAAAAGTATATAAGTATCCCATTGTTCATTAAACTTTCACCAAGTAGCTTTAGCCATTGATGCTATATAAGTATCCCATTGTTCATTAAACTTTCACGAAGTAGCTTTAGCCATTGATGTTTCTTGGCTGAATTACTTGCTGCTCTGATGGTTGTGAAGTTGTGATTTGCTGATTTATTTATTCTATCTCTGTTTATTCATTGGAAGTCTACTGTAGGGAAAAAGTTTTCTTTTTTTCCCACATTTATATATTCTTTTATTTATATCAGCATGGACTCATGAATTATTTTATTCATTGGATTATAATCCCCTACAGTAATTACTTATTTTGGATGCTCAAATTATCCAAAATTTGACTAGGAGTATCTTTACACTGGCGTCTGTGTCTTTGATACTTCCCTGTGATTCTTTGAGCATTTTCTTACTTTTTGTCCTAAAGATATTCTAGGTTCACCTTATACTTTCTTTGTTGCAGTCCAGAAAGTAGCCATTTTTCTAAGGAACTTGGTTCCTTTCAGTGGAGAATGGTTATGTAGAAGCTAAGATCTAAATGTTAAATGTAATCATTGCCATCGTTCCCAAGTTCTCTCAGATTCTCTGTCTCTCTTTCTCTCTATATACATAGATATATAAACATACTTCAATATTTATTTCCCAAACTACCTATGTTGACACTATGAGTTTCACTGGTACCTTCATTTCCAATACATTCTATTTTTTTCTCTATCCATATTTGCCATTACTTTCTCCAACAGTGAGGAAACTGACTCTCATTATCATTAGTATACTTATTTATTGCACCAGTCTTACCTTTACATAGGTCACTGCTCACTGCAGTTTTATCCTCCACTCAGTAACCTTGCATGGACACCCATCTTACTCAGCTGCCCTTAATGACTTTTGAACTGAAACATTAAAGTTATTTTTAAAAATTACATTGATCATGTATTTTTATTCCTAGAATATCTTCTTTAAAAATTTCTTTAAAAAAGTGTGTGTGTGCATGCATGCATACCCATGTGCTTGTGTATACAGATAGTTTATTTTGAAGAAGTGATTCTTAGGAAAGGGTATGTGCACTGGGAAACCAGTAGGCAAGACAGGCAGGCCAATTAGAATGCATGATTTTCTATTTTTGATAGAGTATCTATTGTTTTTTCTGTTTCTTTGATCGTTTGAAACTTACTTTCATATTTATTTGTACATTTCTTTGGACTGCTCCGTTATCTCATTCTTAGGGTTTAAATGATCCCATTAGTTGCATCTACCCACTCTGCTACAGTGTGGCCCATTTATGTATATAATTCTTAGTGTCAGTAGTTCTTCAGTAGGGTTGTTTAAACAGAAGTCCCAGTGTCCTGGGTTGTGAAATTGTGCCTGTGGAGTCATTCCTATGAAATGATTTTGTTTTTGTCACTTCTAAGAATTTATGAGTTTTATAGGTTTGGAAAAACTCTTCTAATTATTTCTCATGTTGAGACTTCCATATCCAGAGACTATGACCCTCATCTCTATGAGTGGCACACCTTTGGTGTTCTGCTTTCCTCAAAGTGATTTTTTTCCAACCTTAATCTGTATGCATGGCCAGCTTCCTTGTAGCTTTCTGAGGCTGGCAAGAAGAACCTGTAGATTAGAAAGCACAGCCCTTTAGGGCTCCTGGTTTTATGCAAAGTTTAATTCTAACTTCAATTCTATGAAGGGAAAACTGACTACTCTCTGGAAGGTAGGACATGTGGAGAAGTAAATCTGAGGTGATATTTGGGAAGATAGACCTCAGGGAGTGGAGGAGGGGAAGCCTCCATCAACCAGCTACTGGCAAGTGGTAGAGTAGTGGGGCACAAAGTTGGAACTTCCAGAAGTCTGCACTGCAGAGGGATGTGCTCCAGTGGCTATTTGGGGGTGGAACCCTCGTGGGGACAGTGTGGTCTCAGGAACTTCAGGGTCACAGAAAGACCGGGGTTCCCGAGTGTAGCAGGGCTCCCAGGTATCAGACCAGAGAAGCCAGCTGCAGAGACAGAGCTGAGGAGTGGGCTGTCAGCTCATCATTGCCATAAATGCAATCCGAGGCACAGTTGGGCCATTATTCTTTGAGTAGGGGCCCCACAAGTGGCAGATCCGGGAGATTGCCCCCCTCCCCCCGCCTTTACCGGGAGGAGCAGCACAGGAGCACGCTGCAGGAATCTGCTGGGTTTGGAGACTCCAGATGGGCCATGTGCCAGAGATAGAAATGCTTGGTCACAGGCTTGGTGAGCTTGGAGTGTGGCAGGAGAGAGAAGTGATTGCTTTTCTCTGAGGACCCACTGAAGAGGGGTGCTTCAGCTCTAGGCTCTTCCAGGTTTGGAGATTGAGAGGCTGCCCTTTTCATTCTTGTCCTCCAAAGCTGTACGGAAAACTTTCAGGGAACAAAAGCTCCCAAGAGCAAATCTGAGCAGATTACTTAGCCTGGCTGCTGGCAAAGGCAGTGCAATTCCACCTAGGGTGAAGACATTTCAGAATCACTGTAATAGGCCTCACCCCCAGAATAGTAAGAGCATCCAGCCAAGACCAAGTTTACTGATCAGTGAGAATGGTAAAATCCAGTGCCACGGGAATACAGCCCATAGAATTCATGGCTTTTTTCCTCATGATTCTTTAATCTTCCAAAGTTAATTTTTAAATTTTTCTTTATTTTTTTCTTTTTCTATTTTTTTTTTAAATTTTTCTTCTTTGGTATTTTAACTAACATCTTATCAATTCCTTTTTAAAATTCTTTTTTAATTTTTTTTTACAGTCCTTATTCCATCCCTTCATTATATTTAATCTTTTTTTTTGTATATATATATATATATATATATATAAATTTTTCTTTCTTTAAAATTTTGGGCTGCAGTTTCTTCAAACAAACCAGTATATACCCTAAATGTATAGGACTGTGTTCTATTCTCTTGCCTGATCACATTCTCTCCTTTTTTTCTTTTAAAATTGTTCTTCTTTCTTTTTTCAACTAACTTATCAATTCCTTTTTAAAAATCTTGTTTAATTTTTATTTTTACAGTCATATTCCATTTCTTCATTGTATTTACCCTTATTTTTTGAATATATATAATTTTTTCTTTCTTTAAAATTTTGGAGGCAGGTTTTTCTTTCTTTCTTTCTTTTTAAAGATTTTATTTATTTATTTGACAGAGAGAAACACAGCTAGAGAGGGAACACAAGCAGGGGGAGTGAGAGAGAGAGAGGAAACAGACTTCCCACTGAGCAGGGAGCTGGATGTGGGGCTTGATCTTGGGACTCCAGGATCATGACTTGAGCCAAAGGCAGACACTTAATGACTGAGTCACCCAGGCATCCCAGAGACAGTTTTTTCTAACAGACCAAAATACACCCAAAATCTAGCATGTAGCTCTGTTCTGTTCACCAGGCTGATCATATTCTTTTTTTCCTTCTTCTTTCCCCCACCTCCTCATTTTTGGTCTCTTCTGATTGGTTATGTGTACATTTTTCTGGGGTCATTATTACCCTTTTAACATTTGAAAACATTATTAGCCTTTATTATTAACCTTATTATTTATTTATATCCTTTTTATACCTATAAATATACCTATATTATTTATTAATACCCTTTATAATTAACATTACTACCTTTTTAACATGAGAAAATTCTCATTCATTTATTCTTTGGATAAAATGACAAAACAGAAAAACTCACCTCAAATAAAAGAACAAGAGGCAGTACTGACTACCAGGGACCTAATCAATATGGACATTAGTAAGATGTCAGAACTAAAGTTCAGAATGACAATTATAAAGATGCAAGCTGGGCTTGAGAAAAGTGTAGAAGATACAAGAGAATGCCTTTCTGGAGAAATCAATCTAACGAAGTTGAAATCAAAAAGGCTGTTAATGAGGTGCAATAAAAAATGGAGGCTCTACCTGCTAGGATAAAATAGACAGAAGAGAGACTTAGTGATATAGAAGACCAAATGATGGAGAATAAAGAAGCTGAGAAAAAGAGAGATGAACAACTATTGGATCACAAGGGGAGGATTCGAGAGATAAGTGATACCATAAGAGGAAACAATATTAGAATAATTGGGACTTCGGAAGAAGAAGAAAGAGAGGGGCAGGTATATTGGAGAAAATTATAGTGGATAACTTCCCTAATTTAGGGAAGGAAACAGCCATCAAAATCCAGGAGGCACAAAGAACTCCTCCAAAAATCAATAAAAGTAGGTCAATACTCCAACATCTGATAGTAAAACTTACAAGTCTCAGAGGCAGAGAAAATCCTGGAAGCAGCCTAGGACAAGAGATACAATGGTAGAAACATTAGATTGGCAGCAGACCTATCCACAGAGACCTGGCACACCGGAAAGGACTGGCGTGGTATATTCAGAGCACTAAAAGAGAAAAATGTGCAGCCAAGAATTCTATATGCAGCTAGGCTGTCACTGAAAATAGAAGAGGAGATAAAAAGTTTCTAGGACAAACAAAAACTAAAATAATTTTTGATTACCAAATCAGCTCTACAAGAAATAATTGAAAGCATCCTCTAAGAGAAAGCCTAAAAGTAACATAGACTAAAAAGGAACAGAGACAATATACAGTTACCTTACAGACAATACAATGGCACTAAATTCATATCTTTCAGTGGTTACCCTGAATGTAAATGGGCTAAATGCCCCACTCAAGAGAGACAGGGTTTGGACTGGATAAAGAAAAAAGAAAGTCATTTTAGACCCAAAGACACCTATAGATTTAAAATGAGGAAGTGGAAAACAATTTTTCATACTAATGGACATCAAAAGACAGCGGCAACCCTTATATTAGACAAATTAGATTTTAAGCCAAAGAGTATAATAGGATATGAGGAAGACACGATGAAGTACATAATATCATCCTTAAATGGTCTACTCAACAAGAAGCTCTAACAATTGTAAATACTTATGCCCCTAACATGGGAACAGCCAATTATATAAGCCAATTAATAACAAACTCAAAGAAACACATCGACAATAATACCACAATAGTAGGGGATTTAACATGCCCCTCACTGAAATGGACAGATCATTTAAGCAAAAGATAAACAAGGAAAAAAGGACTTTAAGTGGCACACTGCACCACATGGGCTTCACAAATATATTCAGAACATTCCATTCCAAAGCAACAGAATACACATTCTTTTCTAGTTCACAGGAACATTCTCCAGAATAGATCATATCCTGGGTCACAAATCAGGTCTCAGCTGGTAACGAAAGATTGGGATCATTCCCTGCATATTGTCAGACTGCAATGCTTTGAAATTAGAACTTAACCACAAGAGGAAAGTTGGAAAGAACTAAAAAACATGGAGGCTAAAGACCGTCTTACTAAAGAATGAATGGGCCAACCAGGATATTAAAGAAGACTTAAAAAAATTCATGGAAACAAATGAAAATGAAAACATAACTGTTCAAAATCTTTGAGATGAAGTAAGGGCGGTCCTGAGAAGAGAGTATATAGCAATACAAGCCTTTCTTAAGAAACAAGAAAGGTCTCAAATACACAACCTAGCCCTACACCTAGAGGAACTGGAGAAAGAACAGCAAATAAAGCCTAAACCCAGCAGGATAAGAGAAATAATAAAGATCAGAGCAGAAATCAATGAAATAGAAACCAAAAGAAAAGTAGAATGGGTCAACAAAACTAGGAGTTGGTTCCTTGAAAGAATTAATAAGATTGATAAATCCCTGGCCAGACTTATCAAAAAGAAAAGACAAAGTACCCAAGTTAGTAAAATCATGAATGAAAGAGGAGAGATCACAACCAACACCAAAGAAATATAAACAATTATAAGAATATATTGTGAACAACTAGACATTCTGGAAGAAATAGATGCATTCCTGGAGATGTATAAACTACCAAAAAACTGAACTGGGAAGAAATAGAAAACCTGAACACACCCATAACCAGCAAGGAAATTAAAGCAGTCATCAAAAATCTCTCAACAAACTAGAGTCTCCCAGGGACATTGTAGAAAACATTTAAAGAAGAATTAGTACCTAGTCTTCTGAAACAATTCCAAAAATGGAAATTGAAGGAAAACTTAAAAACTCATTTTATGAGGCCAGCATGACCTCAATTCCAAAATTGGAGAAAGACCCCATCAAAAAGAATTACAGACTACTATTCCTGATGAACACAACCAAGTAATCCAATCAAGAGATGGGCAGATGACATGAACAGACATTTCTGTAAAGAAGACATCCAAATGGCCAAGAAACACATGAAAGAGTGCTTAACATCACTTGACACCAGGGAAATAGAAATCAAAATCATATTGAGATACTACCTCACACCAGTCAGAATTGCTGAAGTTTGACCAGTCAGGAAACAACAGATGTTGGCAAGGATGCAAAGGGCAACCCTCCTACATTGTTGGTGGGAATGCAAGTTGGTGCAGCCACTCTGGAAAACAGTACGGAAATTTGGGCGCCTGGGTGGCTCAGTTGGTTAAGCGACTGCCTTCGGCTCGGGTCATGATCCCAGAGACCTGGGGTTGAGCCCCACATCGGGCTGCCTGCTCGGCAGGAAGCCTGCTTCTTCCTCTCTCACTCCCTCTGCTTGTGTTCCCTCTCTGGCTGTGTTTCTCTCTATCAAATAAATAAATAAAATTAAAAAATAAAAAAGAAATAATACTAGATACAAATTGATAAAGGAAAAAAAAATCTTAGAGAAGGTCTTTGTTCCTTGGAATGTTTTGGTTCCATCTAAAAAACACCTGGGCAGACTCTGGCTATGAAATAAGATCTTGGAGAACAAAGTCTGTCTTGTTGGGTAAAAACAATAAATTATAAATAGAAAGAACAGTAGACTGAGTGAGGCTCAAGGGAATAATCTGAGTTGTTTGGAAAGGGCATGGACTATGGAGGAATCCCAAATTCCTAGTTTACTGGCTACCTGACTTCATGTAATTAATCCATTTTTCTTATCTATGAAAAGAAGAAAGTAATACTCACTAGACTGAGTCATTCTTAAATATCAAGCACCGAATTCGATGCCTGGCATCTGGTAGGCTCCCCATAAATAGCAGCTATTATTATTAATATCAGCAAAGCCCTGGTTTAAGTTCAGGTCTTGATGCTATGTGATCTTGGGCAAATCATTTTGTTTTTCTAATCAAGTTCATAATTCTTAGCCATATCTCCTTGGGGAAAATGTTTTGTGATAAATGTTGAGAATTCTATCTGGTACATCCATCTTGAGTAAAGGTTAAGAACACCTCTGATGGGGGCAACTGGGTGGTTCAGCCAATTACACATCTGCCTTTGGCTCAAGTCATGATCCCAGAGTCCTGGGATTAAACCAGGCATCTGGCTCCCTGCCCAGTGGGGAGCCTACTTCTCCCTCTCTTTCTGTCTCTCCCCTGGCTTGTGTGCTCTCTCTCTCTCTCTCTCTCTCTCTCAAATAAATAAGTAAAATCTTAACAAACAAACAAAACCACCTCGGATGAAGCTTGGCTGTCTGGATTTGAATCTGAGCCTTAGTGCTCACCCGTTGCTTGATCTTGGGCAAATTTTTGGTTCACTTGTTAGGTCTCAATTTTCACATTTGTGTTATGAGGATAATAATAACTTCATCTATCCCATAAGATTGTTGTAGGAATTATATGAGTTAATGTATGAAAGTAGCTGGCACATAATAAATACTTATTAAATATTAGGTATTAATGATATTTGGATCACTTTCAGAAGAATATTAATGCTGGTATTGCAATGCATCACAAAGCAGTGTGGTTTAGAGGAGAGGGAATGAGCTTTGGCATGAGACTGAGTAAAGTTCAACTTTGTACTATTTCCTAGCCTCCAGAGTTTCAGTCTTTTAAATGGTAATACTATTACTCACCTCTTATGGCAGTTGTGTGTTAAGTAACCTCTTGGTTTCTTATCACAGTGGTGAGAAACTTAGTGGGGGGTAATTCCATTTTCCTGGTACTGGAACAGTGCAATGGGAATAGTAAATCAACCAGGAACTTATATTGACAGAGGCTGTTTGTAACCTAGGATTCATCTTTAAGCTCCTTAAAATCACCCAGGTGTGGACATTTTATTCTACCATTTTCTCAAGTTGAGGAAACAGGAAGAAGCTCTCTTTCATATCTCCCCTCTGACACTCTTGCTTGAAATGGGCAGCTATCATTGAGAATACTAACATTTACTGAGTGCTTGATACCTACCAAGTTCTTTACCACACATTATTTTGCTCTACCTTTCCAATAACTCTGAGGTTGAGCCAGTATTTTATTTTGACAGATGATTAAATTGAAGCTCAGAGAGATGAAGTGACTTGTTTTAAGAGTACATGACTCATGGGCAATTGAACAAAGGCTTAAATGGCCCATTGCATTGTCTTCCCGGTGAACCAAACATGAACCTCCCACTATATCTGCAGGTAGACTATGTGCATGAGTTGAGCCTGCCAGCATAGAAAAATGGAACTCTTGCAATCCATTCTAGCTCGAAGTAAACAAATTTGCCCTTTAAGCTTGGAATTAAGACAGCAGGTTTGCAGAGGCAGAGCCTTGCTCTGATAACATTTTTTACCTTGACCTATTTAAATTTGTTCCCATGTGGTTCTGGAATAGACAGAACCAATGGCAAAATTGGTCTCCGCAGGGGCTGCATGACTTCATGGTAACCAATGGCAGATGAGATAGTTGAAGTAGAGGTTATAAATTCCTGGCTTATATGGTCAGATGCCTAGGGTTTCCCTCCAGGACAATTCTGTTAAGTTCGACCCCAGCATATTTTTGATACTGTTTTCACTTGCAAAACTTGAATTTTGTGCATTTGTATTGGGCAGTTGAATGTTAGCTGCTCACTTTGCATACTGACATTTTTATGTGTAGTAGACATGACTGTTATATTCAAGAAGACTGATGCAATTTTAGAATATGGATTTATGATAATAGCACAAATGGTAGACCCTTTGGCTGTGCGCAGTTTTGCAGATAGATAGTGGCAAAGGAAAGAGTATGACTTTCAATGGCTTATTATTGGTTGAGACATCCTCCACAGAAATATTAGAATAATTGTGATTTACCTTATGTTTTATGATCTGTAGGTTCTTGAATGCAGCTTTGTGATATTATTTCTTTTTTTGTGATATTATTTCTTAATAAGACTATAAGGTATAGTCATGTGTATTAAGACGGGCTTAATGAAGAACACATTTATGATAAAATTAACCTTGTGTCCTGTTATTGGATTCCTTGAAGTAATACTCTAAATTCATGTGTTCGTAGTTTATGTCATTATTTTGGGACTAATGCAATTACTGCATTTCCTTGTTTTTATAAAGATTCATTTACAAAATGTAAAGCTTTAAAATATACCACAGCATCAAAAATTCTGTTTTGTCATTTTTTATTTCTTAATAGATCAGAGCTTCAAAAATAGAAGTGTCCTGGAGGCTTCTTGGCCTTTATAGACTTTGGCTCTCCATTGTTTTGTGCTGCTTATAAATACCATCCCTCTTAGATATAGGTTCTATGTTTCTAGAAAGCTAGAGCTGTATTTTTACTTATTTCTGCTCTTTATTACTTCCTGCCTTAAATTTGCTTTGGGTTTATTTACTATTATCCTACATTTTTGAAGTGGCGGCTTAGATTTTTAATTTGATGGTTTTCCTTTTTACTAACGTATGCATTTAGTACTATAAATTTCCCTCTTGACACTGCCTGTATCTTGCAGATGTTGATATATTTGCACTGTTACTCAGTTCAGTGAAATTTTTGCCTTCCTTTGAGACTTCCTCTTTGACCCATGGTTTATTTAGAAGTATTTTGTTTATTCTTCAAGTTTTTGGAGATTTATTTGCCTGTTATCTTTCTGTTACTGATTTCTAGTATGATTCCACTGTGATCAGAGAACACACCATATTAGTTTGCTGAGAGTGCCATAACAAAATACCACAGGCTGGGTGGCTTAAACAACAGCAATGTATTCTGTAGGCTGCAGGTGCAACATCAAGGTATTGGCAGGCTTAGAGGCATCTGTCCTTGACTTGCAGATGGTCGGTCACTTTCTCACTGTGTCCCCACATGGCCTTTCCTCTGTGTACCACATCCCTGGCATCTCTTCTTATAGGGGCACCGGTCATATTGGATTAGGGTCCCACTCTTTTGACATCATTTAACTATAATTACCTCTTTATTTTTTTTCAAGATTTTAAAAAAAATTTATTTGAGAGAGAGTGAGCAAGAGAACACAAGCAGGGGGAGAGACAGAGGGAGAAGCCGACTCCCCAGCAAGCAGGGAGCCCAATGTAGGGCTCAATCCCCAGACTCCTGAATCATGACCTGAGGCAAAGGCAGATGCTGAACCAACTGAGCCACCCAGAAGCTCCTAATTACATTTTTAAAGGCCCTGTCTCCAGATAAAGTCACAATGGGGGATCATAATTCAGTTCACAACACATACTATGTATGAATACAATTCTTTTAAATTTGTTGAGGTTTCTTTCCTGGCCTAGGATATGTTCATCTTGATATATATTCTGTGAGTACTTGAAAATAATGTGTGCTTTCTGCTATCATTGAGTGGAGTATTCTATAAATGTCAGATTCTTTCCTTACTGGTGTTGCTGAGTTCTATATCCTTACTGATTTTTTTGCCTATTTTTTTCTGTCAGTTGTTGAGACAGAAGTAATGGAGTCTCCACTTACAATTATGAATTTGTCTATTCCTCTTTTCAGCTCTCAGTTTTTTGCTTCACATATTTTGCAGCTCTGTTTTTTGGTGTATACACATTTAGGATTGCTACATCTTCTAGGTAGATTGATCGTTTTCTTTTCTTTTCCTTTCTTTTCTTTTCTCTTCTTTTTCTTTTCTTTTTCTCTTCTCTTCTCTTCTCTTCTCTTCTCTTCTCTTCTCTTCTCTTCTCTTCTCTTTCTCTGTCTCTTTTTTCGTTTCTTTCTTTCGGTAGAGGAGAGGGAAAGAATCTTAAGCAGTCTCCATGCTCAGTGCACGGAGCCCAATGTGGGGTTGGATTTCATAACCCTGATGGCATGACTGAGCTGAAATAAAAAGTTGGTCACTTAACAGACTGAGCCACCCAGTCTCTGGTAATTTTCTGTGCTCTGAAATCTACTTTATTTGATATTACCATAGTCACCCTTGCTTTCTTTTGATTTAATGTTTGGATGATATATCTTTTCTATCCTTTTATTTTCAACTTACCTGCATCATTATATTTGAAGTAAGTTTCTTGTAGACAGCATACAGTCAGGTCATACTTTGAAAAACCACTCTCTTTTAATTGATATACTTAGATTATTTACATTTGTATTAGGCAGAAAATGTTCCCACAAAGATGTCTACATCCTAGTTTCCAGAACCTGTTACCTTACATGACAAATATACTACCTTACATAGGAAAGGGAATTAAAGTAGTGGATAGAATGAATGTTGTTAATAAGCTGATATTGACATGGAGATACTTGGATTATCAGGGTAGGCACAGTGTAAACATATAGGTCCTTATAAGTGGGAGGGGAATGCAGAAGAGGAGGTGTGTGAGTGATGCAGAGTGATGCAGTGTGAGAAGAACTCCACCTGTCTTTGCTGGCCTTAAAGATGAAGGAGGAAGCTACGAGCCAAGGAATGTAAACACCTCTAAAAGCTGGAATGGCAAAGAGATAGATCTTACACAGCCTTTGTAAAAGAAGACACACTTGCTGACTCCCAGCTTTTAATTTTAGCCCAGGGAGACCTTTGTCAGACTTCTGATCTACAGAGTTGTATCATAATAAGCTTTTGTTGTTAGGCCCACCAAGTTTGTGGTAATTTGTTTCAGCAGCAGCAGAAAACCAGTACAGATTTTGATGTAATTATTGATAGGTTAGGACTTGTTTTATTTGTTTTTTGTCTTCTGTTTGTTCTCTCTGTTTTTCATTTTTCTGTTTTCCCTGACTTCTGTAGGTTATTTGAAGACTTTTTAAGAGTTGTATTTTATTTATGTGTAGTGTTATTGAATGTATCATTTTTTTTAGTAGTTGCTGTAGGTATTATATTTATCTAACTGCTCACAGTCTACTGCTTTTGTCATTTTACCCTCCTGTATTTTTAATTGTCTTATATTTTCCCTACATCTAGATTAGGGCCACATCAGATACTGTTATACTTTTTCCTTCAACAGTCAAACATAATTTAGAAAACTTAAAAGAAGGAGAAACTATTGTATTTACCATATATTTTTCTTACTGTGTTTTTTTCTTCTTTTGTGAGGTTCCAAGTTTGTTCCTTTCATCATTTGCTTTCTATTAGGAGAATCTGTAACCATTCTTTTAGGATAGTTTTGCTGGTGTCTCTAAGTTTATCACTCTTGTCAAAACACAGAAAGTGTTAAGCCATCTTTTATTTGACTACTTTTTTTCAGCCCTAACCTCTTTCTCCTCTCTTTGTGGGGCTCTTGTGACATGAATCTGAAATTTTTTTGTAATAGTCTTCCAGGCCCCTGAGGCTCTGTTTATTTATTTATTTTTTACCATTGATTTCTCACTCTTTCATTGGGTAAGTTCTGTTGTTTTTTCATTTCTCTGATTCTTTTCTATGTCCCCTACATTTTGCTGTTGAAATTATCCACTGAGATTTTTATTTTGGTTATTTTCCACTTCTAAAATTTCCATTTGGTTCTTCTTTATATCTTCTTTCATTTGGAGACTTTCTTTCTTTGTTGAGGCTTTTAATTGTTTTAGAATTTGTTCTAAGGGTCTTCATAATTGCTCATTAAAACATTTTGGTGCAGGCTGATTTAAAATCATTGTCAGATAATTCTGACATTTTTGTCATCTCCGTGTTGGCAACTACTGATTTTCTTTTTCATTCGATTTCAAATTTTCTGGTTCTTGGTGTGATGAGTGATTTTTTTTTTTATTTTTTTTTATTAGAGCCTGGGCATTCTATTGTGAGACTGCAGATCTTGTTTAAGACTTCTGGTTGTTCTGCCTTTCTCTGATGCTGCTATGTCTGGGCACAGTGCTACCTCATTGCTGCGAGAGGGAGTTAGAAGTTGAGGTTTCCCACTTAGCCTCTTCTGACACCTGAGATGAGGGCTCTAACCTTACTGTAGGGAGGGGTGGGAAATCTGGCTTACCATGTGGTCTCTACTGAGAGGAGAGCATCGAATTCCAAGCTTCTTGGTGGTCTTTACTGATATTATGGGAGGATCTTATTTCTGGCCAGAGGAGATGAAAGTCCCAGCTCCCTACTCGACTGAGTGTACCCTGGCAGCGCTGTTAAGGTACTTCTCTTGCAGCCTCATGCATGTGCAAGTCTAGGCTCTGTGTTTGGCCATTGCCTGGTGTGGGTAGGAGTGAGGCCATAGTTTTTTTCTGTGGTATGTATCTGGAGTAGAGCAGTTATTATCTAAAAGTGCCCTGTCTTTCTGGGCTGCCCTTTTCCTAGTCCACTGGTTAGAGAGCGCAAGTTTTTGTTGGTGCTCATTTTCGTCTGTGCCCATTGATGTTTCTGTGTTGTCATATTAGTCAACTTCAAGAAGAAAACCCAGGAACTCAGCATCATGTCTTTCCTAGGGTCCTGAAGTCCCTGTCCAGTCTGTTGGCTTCTCTCCATCTTGCAGTCTTCTTGGTTTTATCTTACATATAATCTCCATGGTTTTAGTTGTACTTAGTTGGAGGAATAGGGAAAAGCACCTCTATTCCAGCTTCCCAGAAGTGTAGATCCTCAGGGGCTCTATTTTATTATTTGTTTGGTATTTCACATATTTTCGAATGCATCAGCAAAGTGCCATGCACTTTTTAGGAAACAAATATATTTAGGAAACAGTTTTTAAGAAATAATATTTGATCTCTTGTGAAGCACTTATCTATGTTCATTCACTGATTTGACAAATATTTTTCTAGATGTTGAGGACACCACAGCAGTTTCCTAACTGGTCTCTCTGTGTGCACCTGTGCCCTTCCTGATGTTCATGTAGTTGCCAGAGTGAGTCTTTAACAAAAGTAAAGCAAATATTGAACTCTTCTCCCTAAAATGATCCAATGATTTTCTGCCGTAATTTTGAATGAATCCAGAGTGTTACCGTTATTATTTCAAGTAAGGAAAAATGCCAGAGTGAGGAGCACTGGAGTTCTGACCTTGACTCTACCACACAAATAAGGGTGTGACCTTGAGAAAACATTTGATCCCTCTGGACCTCTCTTTCTCTGACTTAAAAAACAGGGAGTTTGGTGACCCATCCCAAACTTGCCACTATCCTTTAATATTCTATGAAGATAATAGACAAGTATACTTGTGTACTTATGTATATGGGACTTTTCATATTTGTGTAGAAGTATATCTCTCCTTGTTTCAGAAGGAATCCAGAAAAATTCTTTTATAATGTTACTTAGAAAAAAACCTTGTAATAACGCACATAATCACTGCAAAATTTGCACATCCTCCCCACTTCACATTTGTCATTCTTTGTACCTGGAATGCTCTTCTTTTGGATATTATCCTGGTTGACTTCTCATTACCTTTGTTCAAGGTCACCATCACAATGAGGTCTTCTCTGATACTACCCTATTTGCAACAGAATCCCTGCCCACCCCTAACCTTGGCTATCACTATCTTAATTTTTGCCCACTTAATTTTTTCCGTGGTACTTACTACTTATATGTGCTATATATTTTATTTACTTATATTCTACTTATTTTACTTGCCTATCCCATTCATTATCTTCTTACTTCTTCTAAGAATGCAATTTCTGAGATAGCAGAGATTGTTTGCCATTTTTTTTTTTTAATGTTAAGTCCTGTATATCTAACAATTTAGGAATGCTAGGTACCCAGGAATATTTGTTGAATGTTAAATTCATGTCTGGTTGTGCAGTTTAACTTTATCATTAGGAATGACAGGGAAAAAGAGTTGACACTCCAGATCCTTCTTTTGATCAGCCTTCAGCTTTGCTTATATTTATCAGTTGCCCAGCATAGCTCCTGAACTTACATTTCATTTAAGTGCAGTATCAAATTATTGCAGGGAATCAGGTTCCAGGAAGATCTGAGACATGTGAGAACTGTATTTAGGACAACAAAATACACAGCACACTAGTATTGTCTGCTGAACCTACCAAGATTTTGTATGTTGGGGGATGATCTCACGCAAATGAAAGGACTGATTGGCATGGCACATAGTGTTGGTTACCAAGACTGACTTATCTATGTAACTATTTCAGCTCTTGATTACTTTGCTAAATGCAGATGCTGAGCCATGGTTCAAGTTGTGGGGTGAGCTGGCAGACTTTTTCCCTGCATGGGCACCTGCATTTTTGTGGACCCGGACACCTTAGGGGGTGTCCTGTCTGCCTTTTTGCATCTCCCCTTAGAAATGGATTTCTGATCTGTGAACCAAGAATGGCTCAGAGGAAAAGCTGGGACTGTTATCTTCTTCATTGCTTGGAGGTGAGCTTAATCTTACTGTTACTAATTCTGAAATGCCAAATGGAAAGGAGCACTTTATTTAAAAAAACTGAAGACATAAATGTTCAAGTTTTCAGCATGGCCACCAACTTTGAGTCTGGTGAACATCTAGCTTAAGAGTGTAAGGAAAAAACCGCTTTAGAAACAAGTCTTAATGTTTTTATGCCAATATTTTTTTATGGGCTCTACATTCTTCTTAGCAGTGACTATCCAGATCCTGGGCCTTACTATGGAGATTTGTAGAAATATGTAGAAAATATAAACTGAAGCCTGAAGGAGAATCTTCAGTTTGTTTGGCGCCTGCATCTTTGGCCTCCTCCCAGTTATTCTGGGTCTGTGTGACTTTCTGCTGAGTTTTCAATAACAAGTGGGGCCTGACATTTCCTTAGCTTATCCATGAGGTCAGTTTTATTTCTCAGGCTAACTATTTATCTTGTTCATTATGTTAACAAACCACTGGGGTGAGAAACAAACTGGCCAGGGCAGAAGCTACTTTCTTAATTCATGTTAGTATATGAGACAAGGTTGCAACATTGCAACATCGTCACTGTGTACAAAAAAACAGAACAAGAAAGCCCCAACGAACCAACCAACGAACCAAGAAAACAAAAAGTCCTCTCCTATGGATTTTGCAGAATTTCTGAGTTGTTTTATGCTCTTCGTCAGTCAGAATGATTTTGCTTGTTATCCATGGTAGGTGATGAAGCAGTTGGTAGGATTTATCTTCTTATTCTTTTATTTTATTGAGAACTAGGGCCTGCACAAAATGCCATACATCATTTGAAAGAAGATAGATTGGAAATGGAAGCCATCACTAAGTCCTGAAACATGAAATCCTGAGCCTGAATGGTGGCTTAAAATTCATCCCCTCCTAGATAACCTGACTTGATAGAGCTAGATTGGTGAGAATCTCATGTACAATATGGTGTGTTTATAAAGTTACAGGTCATTTCCTTTCCTTTCCTAAACATGTTTTTCAAATTGGTTTCAAGTTGATCCAGCTGCCTCTAGCAGAGTATCTCAAAAGCATAACTGCCCTAAATATGACAGATAGCCAGCAGCTGTTGTTGCAAAACTGATGCTACACTGGAACTGCCTCAACAGTTTGAGCAGTTTGCAGCAGTCACACACGCTCTGAAATATTTGTCTTTGTGCTAAGCTTTTGCATGGAGTTTGTCCTAATGGTGAAGGTGCATCCTGCTAAGATATCTTCCGATTTTTTTATAAATCTTTCCAAGAGACCAAACTAAAATGAGTAATGTCATGTACACTTATCAGTTCAGATTCAACATTTTCTACACTGATTTCATAGATATTTTGGTTTCCTTTACCATATATCCCAATTTGGACTCTCTCTGTCCATAAGCCATAATATACGTGTGGATTTACTTTATGATTTGGGCCCCGGTGAATGCATCATTTCCGTGTAGGTAGAGAATACGGTAATATACAATGTTACGTGGGCCTTTGGGAAGAAGATGGAATTTATAAAAATCATCTAATCCATGTGGATATTTTCCAGCTCATCTTGGTGCTCTTTTAGTTCTAGCTTTTTCTTAAATACTGTAGTTGCAGTTTAAGCACTGCCACATGCTGCCACTGCTGTTACAAAGATACATTAGATTGATAGAATGATGCTGCATTCTTTATGACTGGAGAAAATAATGACTTCCTCTGTTCTCTCTAATCATGTTTTTATGGTTTGTTTTCCAAAATGCTGCATACTTGACCTTAAAAGGGGGAAAAAACTGCACATTTCATTTAACGAGTAATAAAAAGTTGGGTTCTCATTTTGCATTTAAACCTATGGGGAATACATTTTACTATAAGATATTTTGTTCATGATCCCTAGGTCTCATATAATTCTGGCTGGCTCTGGCTGCTCGAGGACTGTATGTCTCCAAAATTGAAAAGAGATGCAGTGGACTTTGACCTATTTTACTTTCTTGCCTCAAGTTGAAAACTACTTTTCAGTCTTCCATGAGATTAGCTACTATTTTAGGTAAAAGAAAAGAACAAAACAAAACTCATACTTTATCCTCTCCCCTTCTTCATGTTACCTTTTAATGGTAGTCCTATTACAAATTCTAAATGATAAGTGATAATGATACTCTCTGTTGCACCTTATTTAAAAGGTAGAGCACTTTTAATGTGCTCCTCAGAGAGAAGCACATTATTTGAATGCTTTTCTGATTTAAAGTGTACATTTATTTGTGGAACATGAGGAGTAGCATGGAGGACATTAGGAGAAGGAAGGGAAAAATGAAGGGGGGTGGATATCAGAGGGGGAGATGAACCAAGAGAGACTATGGACTCTGGGAATCAAATTGAGGGTTTTAGAGGGGAGGGAGGTTGGGGGGGATGGATGAGCCCAATGATGTATATTAAGGAAGGCACGTATTGCATGGAGCAGTGAGTGTTATACGCAAACAATGAATCATGGAACACTACATCAAAAACTAATGATGTACTGTATGGTGAGTAGCATAACAGAATAAAAAATTATATAAAAAATAAAGTATACATTTAAGAAACCTGTCCCTCTTCAAATTTTTAGATCTCTCTCTTCTCTCTCTCTTTTAAAAGATTTTATTTATTTGTGTGTGTGAGAGAGAGCGCGAGCACAAATAGGGGGAGTGGCAGAGGGAGAGGGAGAAGCAGTTTCCCTGCTGGGAAAGGAGCTGGATCCCGGACTTGATCCCAGGACTCTGGGATCATGACCTGACCCAAAGGCAGACACTTAACTGACTGAGCCACCCAGAGGTCCCATAAGTTTCAGATCTTTTACATCAGGCAATTTGTATGTCCAACATCATTTGTATAAATGGGAAGAGCCCCCCAAAGAACACTAAGCATAGTTAAAACTCTTTCAATTATAATAAAAAGCATCACTATTGCATTCCTTGGGAAACAAAATAACATTGTAAATAAGACAAAAAATTAATTTGGAACTTTCCCTTTAGTTGATTAAGAGAACCTAAACTCTCCCAATTTTGGTTACATAAGCCTTAGTTGTCTAAGTTATGAGGTTAAGGAATAGAGTAGGTTCATTTGGCAGATTCACAAATTTTCCATCTGTAAATCTGGGCCAGAGACTTTTAATAAAAGTACATTTCATTTGTGTAATGCAGTGCCTACAGTACTTCATTCATGCTGCTTAATTTAGTAAACTACAAAATTATGCATAGCTCTGATAAATCATGTAGATTAGAATGTTTACCTTAGTTTTGAAAATTATACTATTTTTCTTTAAGCAATCTTCAGAAATTTCAAGTAATATATTTTAGAGAGTGTATTTCAGGGAATCTGTGTGCTTTATTTTATTCTGACCATCAATAAATGAGTAGCAATTTGATAAATCTGTTTTCTCTTGGGCTTATTGTAGAAAGGTGCTCATAGATTCTGTTATTCTAATTATGCTTCTCTTAGCTTCAGTAGTGTATTGAATCCATGTTCTATAGCCTCCTTTCAGAATGAATTATTAGTTTCAATGAAACAAAATATTCATAATCCATCTAATTCATTCGCTGATCATTCAAAAATTTGGTGTTTCTTTTGCTTTCTAACACAGTTTAGAAAACGTGTTTCACTTGTTAGGATTTATTTGATGAATGTTAACTTATTTTCAAAACAAGTGAATAATTAAATTAAATTAAATTAAAATTTAATCAGAAATTAGTGACTAAATTGTCACTCAGTCTATACATAATCCAGACAATGTACTGCCACTTGCTAAACAAGTTTTTCAGATTTGTTATTTTCAGTTTTTATAATTCACACTCATAATCGCAGGCACTCACTCCATAAAGGAGGGTAAACAACAAAACTTGTTTGGAGGTTTTTGTGTATATAAGTGGGGCAACAGTGGGAGGTGATTTTTGCTAAGTGTCCACTCTGCATTGAGCACGCTAGGTAATTACACAGTTCTCATTTTTGTAATGTGCAGTTGTATGTTTAGAAAGCGAATCATACCTTGACCATTGTGACTTATGCATAATTTTAGTTTCTTAACTCTGCCTTTCTTTGTTGTTGCGTGTAATAGAATCAGAGACTGGGAAGCCTTGGGGACTTTCTTATACATCAGTGGAAGGATTTACTGTTGGGATCTTAGAGCTGTTAGAAACTTTAGAGCTCATCTAATCCAATCCCCCAATTTTATGGAGGGGGAAACTGGAACTTGGGGAGATTAGGTCCCATAGTCACTAAGTTGTAGGCTTATTTTACTTTGGGACCATTTCCATGCATTTCAAGTCTGCAATATATGAATGGAATTTCTTAGGCCTGAAATATCTGGATTAGATGGATTCTCTTATCTGGTTTTATTTGATTTTTTATTTTATTGTATATTTATTTTATTTCATTTCTACCTTTTGCTTTTGATGCCATCTTGTTCCATCTTTTTTTGGTAGCATCTGGATCTTTGCAAGTATCTCACTGTTGCTGTGTTGGGCTTGGGGATTCTGAAAAATCAAACCAGAAGTTTGACATTATGAGGCTTGAGTGAAAGTAAATTAGGTCTTATCAAGATCTATACTAGGAAGTTCAGTCACAAAGTTGATAAAAAGACTAAGCCTGAATATACAACTCTTCCCATGTTGTTACACGATACATTCTTTGGTGCCTGCATTACCTATTAAAGTTTAAGAAGTGTTGTTTTTTTTTTTTTTAAGATTTTATTTATTTGTCAGAGAGAGAGAGAGAGTGAGCAAGCGCACAAGCAGTGGGACTGGCAGGCAGAGGGAGAAGCAGACTCCCCACTGAGCAAGGAACCCAATGCAGGACTTGATCCCAGGACCCTGGGATCATGGCCTGAGCCAAAGGCAGATGCTTAACCAGTTGAGCCACCCAAGTGTCCCTATAAGTGATTTTTCTTGTTATTGTTGTTCAGACCAGTGTTAGAAGAATGAAAATTTATGAAGGGATCAAAGCATTTATTTCTCAATTTCCTCGAGCTATGGTCTGAATCCCTTGACACTGGTGAATCTGTTCCTAGAAACATGTGTTTGTCAGAGAAAAAGAAGTCACTCAGTATCCAGTCAGTCAACTACTCATTCGTTGTGTATGTGGGTATGTTTATATGAGTGTATAGCAGGGTATGATAACTTATTATTTCAAAAAAACACATATTTTCTTTGGGCTGGTAAGGGGATATTATGCAACAGGCTGCCTTGAGTTCATTGTGAAAATAATAATTTTTCCCTGAACTCTCTAAAAACTTTGTTTTGTCATTTTTACTTCAGTAACTATAGATGCTGAAGATATCTTAAGATAGCTCATGAAGATATTTGTTAGGATAATTGAATGTAACCTTCCTGGTGGCCAGCTTTCATCTTCATGAAGTTCTTTTCTCAGTGATAGTCTCAGGCATGTTTGCACCATTCTGAGGAGGGCTGCCCTCTAAAGTGTGTATTGGTCTATTTAGAGCTGGTTTTGGTTGACACAAATTAATTAGAATTATAAATTATTACATAACTCTTCCATTCGTCATTGGGAGCTGTAGTTAAAATGCTGGCACTGGCTAATTAAGAGGCTGGATTCTGCCTTGTCAGTGAGGCTAGTCCATAAAGAATTTGATGCTTTCTTTCCTGAAACAAACAAAAACAGCTTTGGAACTGTCAGGAAATAACAGCAGCTCTTGAAGGCTAATCATTACCAGCTTTTGTCATGTGGTTGTAATTGTTGCATGAATTCTGCTTCAATCAGGGAAAAATATGCTTAAGTGCCAGTAAAAGTTTTTATGCTGCTATGAAATTTTGCAATTTATGGCTTTGTACAGATCAGCCTGTGTTACTAGGCAACACTGTATCTGTCATTCAATCAAATGATTCCTTAATCCCTGGCATTGCTACAAACTCCAGCTAAAAACCCCCCAAAACATAAAAACTATTGTAACATAGGGTTAAATCTGATGACAGAATTGAAATGGAAGTTATGATGCTGAAAAAGAAGCAGTATTTAAAAAAAAATACAGTGGATGGAAACAATAAGAATATTTAGTGCTTAACAGTATTCACCTCAGGAAAAAAAAATAGTAGTTCAAATGGATTTAGTGATTATGTAGTTCTCTGATTGGCCATTAAACCAGCCAGGTTTTTGGCACTTTAACAATCATATTTGTGACGCTGGTTTTAGTTAAGAAGTACACTGCAGGATAGTCAATGACCGGGAAAGTGTAGCATTGCTGCTTGCTTGCTGTGCATCCATATGCATTTGAGAGAAGATAAAACCCCAAAAAAGATAAAATGGCTCTTTCTCTCCATCTTTAAATAGACAGTCTGCCTGAGACACTGCTGCACAGACTGAGTCTTAGAATTTACATGAGGTCTAAGCTCTGTCATTTTACAAGCAAGAAATTTCAACTTGTTCCTCAAAGCAATACCACATTAAATGGCAAGGACAGAGTCATAGACACTTCAGAGATGTTTAATGACTGGGAATGAGATTAGAGAAGCCCTAGAATCAGGGTGGGAGCAGCCGTAGCAGCCTTGGTTTGTGGTTTGAAGTGTTTTCTGGTTTGACTGTGTTTTGTGTTTTGAGTTTCTGCTCTCATAATTCTCAAGCAGCCTAAATGATACTTCATAGATAGTCACTATGTTGAAAGGAACAAAAGTCAAGTTTTGAGGAGAAGTTCTCCAAGATTCATTTTAGTACAACTCTCTCATGTAAGAAATGCTTCTCAGGTGACTGGATGTGGCTTACATACCTAGGAAATAGGAGATTTGTGCTCAAACTCTGGCTGAAGTCTGACCTCCAGTAGTGACTGTTTCCTCACCTTCCAGTTGGAGAGGGTAACGCTTATAAACCACAGTTGGTTTTCTCCCTGCCACAGGTCCTTTGCTTTGCAGGTTCACTGTCTCAGGAACTGGGAATCCTGACCTCTGTGGCATATGGAAGTTGTCACAATGAAGAAATAATGATGAGCTGCTACTGGGGTGGGTTTGGCCTATTTGAGCAGTTTCCTTATGAAACTAGGCTTTTCCTTCATAATTACCTGCGAACCCAACTTCCCTTTTTCCCCTTCCCCACATCCCCCAGAGGGTGACATGTCATTTCCTCTAATTGCCTTTTCCTATTATCGGGGTTGGCCTATGGTGTGATTTTAGGAGTCCTAGAAATGTCTGCTCCAAAATTCTCTTCCCTCTGTCTGATATTTAAGAGTTGGAATCCCATTTTACAAAATCCTCTTTCTTGTATGGCATTGTCCTGTGTTAAAGCAGAAAGCCTCCATGAGGGCTGGGTTCACCTTTTAGGGGTGAGGTGTCATTGCCTTTGAAATGAAGGGGTTGCAGAAGATCATATCCAACGATGTGATCCTTTCCTAAAGTTGAAACTGCCTTTCTGATGGAACTGAAACTTGCCTTGATAAGGGACAGGGGAAGAACAATTTATAGAAGTGTAAGGTATTTGGTGAGTAAGAGATTAGCCCTGAAGGTTACAAAAAGAACATATTGTTCAAGAGAACAAAAATTAATCTTTAACTTCAATAAAATTAATCATCTGCCACCGGTATTTTTTAAACTGTGAGGTTGCCTTAACATTGATAACTTTTATGCCCACATATGGTAAATTGAGAATATGATTACTTAGAATGTGTACATTAGGCATTAGCTACATAATGCTTTGTATTTTAAAATAAAGATGATGTTTTAAATATTTCAAATAACTGTGGAATATGAGAACTTCTTAGAAGCTAAGCCCAGTGTATGTTAAATGGATATAAGTGGAAAAAAGTTGAGAAGCTGGTCCCTCCTAAACATCCATTGGATGCACCCCATGAGTGTGCTTTCAAGAGTGGATGTCAACGCAGATCATGGGGACACTTCCATACACAAAGCAGTAGATAGGCCCTGACAGGTAGGAATAGCAGGAAGTGACATATCAGATCGGCAGAAAAATATGAAGATTGATGGAGAGTGAATCCTGAATAACTAAAGCTACGAGACCCCTCTATTCCATGAGTGTTTCTGCTTTCCACCATTTAGGATTAGTACTGATATTGAGCACCATTAGACTCCTCTAATGGTGGATACATGAGGTTGAACAACTCTCTGTCTTAGTTGTGTGTGCTAGAATTTCTCTAAGGAAATATTCTGACATTCTTCTTGGGGAAGAATCTGAGTCTCTGCTTCAGGTATGGTTGATATTCAGCAGTGGGGAGCTAGTGAGATGAAATGGCTGGGCTGCTTTATATGAGAAAATAAGAGAAACTGGGTTTGCTTTCTTAAGGGAGGTGCTAATATTAATGGAAATTGCAGAGAAAGAAAGTGGTGATGTGTGAGATGGGATGAAGGTGGGGATTGCATGGGGTCTAGGGAGAAATGTCCAAAAGGGTGGAGGACATTTTGAATCAAAGGTATCTTTTAATGCCTCTGTGTATGTGTGTGTGTGTGTGTGTGTGTGTGTGTGTGTGTGTGTGTGTTATTGGAGGTGTTTCACATTTGTGTCACGTGGAATGGGGGCATCCAACAGCCTCTATGCAGTGGTGAAATGACCTCTAAACTTAGGTGGGAGAAGCAGATGGCTCAAATGAGACCATGAAAATGTAAACTCAGATTTCTGCAGAGAATTTTGGAGATCTTGGACTTTCTCAGGGAGTCTGAGTCAGTCTTACCTAAGATTTCAGTGGACCCAGAGGTCCTCACTGACACAAATGCATCACTACTCCTGTCAAGCACAACAATGTTACTCTCCTCTTCCTCCTTGATCCCAAGAGTTCTCAATTTTGGTCCTAATGACATTTTTCACTAGATAATTTTTTTATTGTGGAACTGTTCTGTGCATTATAGGACAGTTAGCATCTCCTCTACATACTGAGTACCAGTCAGTAGCACTTTTCTCATCCAAGGTGTGATAACCAAAAATGTTTCCACACATTGTCAAATATGCCCTGGAGTACAAACTCATCCCCAGTTGAGAATCACGGATTAAGCTACCTCTGTGACCACTTTCCTATCATGATAGGTTTCATCACTACTTTTCCTCCCTCCCTTATTCCCTCCTTTATTCCCTCCCTTATTCCCTCCCCTTCCCCTCTTCCTTCCTTCCTTCCTTCCTTCCTTCCTCCCTTCCCTTCCTTTCCCTTCCCTTCCCTTCCCTACTTCCTTTCCTTCCTTGCTTCCCCCTCCCTCCCTCCTCCTTTCCTCCCCCCCTTCCTTTCTTTCTTTCACAGAGAGAGGAAACACAAGCAGAGGGAGTGGGAGAGAGAGAAGCTTGCCCTCCACTGAGCAGGGAGCCTGATGCTTGATTCCAAACTCTGGGATAATGACCTGAGCTGAAAGCAGACACTTAATGACTGAGCCAATCAGGCGCCCCTCATCACTACTTTCTAATTCATCTTGGCTGCTGGAACTTTCATCTGGTCATGGTCATTCTGTCAGATTGTGGCTGAATTACCTTGTTTTTTAATGTTTATATATAAGTGCTGCTTTCTATCTGTCCTGAAGCTAGAAGCAAAAGCTGAGTTGGTGAGCATGCTTTACCTGATCAGTTGAAACTCTTCTTATTTCTCACTGTTTTGACTACTATCAATTTTGAGGTGATTTTCTATGATGCTTCTAGAACTGTCTTCAGGACTCATGGCTGTGACCTTTCATCTTTATCCTCCCATTTTTCTGGGCACAGTTGAAATAAATCACATTTTTGTTTTCATTATTTCAGGTATATTCTTTATCTAAATTTATTACCAAATCTGAACTGTATACCTTAAAAGCAAATCTATCTCAGAATATAATCTAGTTTATCCACAATGTTTTTTCAAAAGAACAAAAGGTAAAATTTGACATGAAAATTATTTTAGGAATTTCCTTTCCCCTTCTATTTAGGAAATGCTATCTAAAATCTTAGATGGAGAAAGGACCAGAGAGCACTGAACTAATTACTGTGATGGTTAGCAGTCATAGCCTATTTATTTCCTAGACCCAGTATAAGCTCATCCAAAATCAAATTACAATAAATGTAAAATCCAGTGTTATGTTGTATAAGGTCAATTAATTCTTTCCATTAATGAGCCCAACTTTCAAGGACGAAGACTATTGAAATTCTAGCTTGAAATTCTAGCTTGAAAGACTATTGAAATTCTAGCTTGAATAAGTGTGAGTTTGAGACAGAATAAAATATTACTTACACTGATTTTGAATAAACAGATACAGGCAGTATTTTAGACGGTACCTACATAATTCATATTTTGTGCTGCCTCCTCCCCTCCCCCTTTTTTGGAGGGAGGCAACACAGTTTAATAAATAAGAGCACAGATTCTGAATCAAAGTGTTTGGGTTCAAATTTCAGCTCTAGCAGTTGCCAGTCATGTTATCTTGTGTTGATTATACAAAATCTTTAAGCCTCTTTTTGTCTCATTGGCTAATAATGGAACTGATAAGACTGGTCCTTGTGAGGATTAAATAATATAATGCATATAAACAGAGCACTCTGTGATTGTTTTATGTGAGAATTTGATAAATCGCATCCGTAATTTAGATTTTGCTGAAGATCGGACTTTGGTGGATAATTGTTGACAGGAAAACCATTCTTTTTTTTTTTTTAAGGTTTTATTTATTTGACAGAGAGAAACACAGCTAGAAAGGGAACACCAGCAGGGAGAGTGAGAGAGGAAGAAGCATGCTTCCTGCTGAGCAGGGAGCCCAATGTGGGGCTGGATCTCAGGACTCGGGGATCCTGACCTGAGCTGAAGGCAGTCGCTTAAAGACTACGCCACCCAGGCACCCCAGGAAACCCATTCTTAACTAGATTAAGAAAAAAGAGGCGTCTGGAGGGTAATGCTAGCTCCTGGCACAGAAAGTCAATTTATTTTTTAAAATTTTATTTATTTTATTTTTAAAAAATCCTAGATGTTGATGATCTCAGTCTTACATGATTTTTTTTTTAAAGATTTTGTTTATTCATTTGACAAAGAGAAACACAACTAGAGAGGGAACACAAGCAGGGGGAGTGAGAGGGAGAAGCAGGCTTCCCACGGAGCAGGGAGCCCGATATGGGGCTCTTGATCCTGGGTCTCCGGGATTATGACTCCAGCCTAAGGCAGACGCTTAATGACTGAGCCACCCAGGTGCCCCAGGAAGTCAATTTTAATATAATAAGGACTTGGTTTCTCCCCATTTCTTAGTCTAGCCTTTCATATATTGGCTTCACACATTGGCTTTATTCTAGGCTTCCAGTGAAAACTACAGGAAATTTTTGCATCTCCCTTTGGAATGACCAAATATTTGCAATGGCTCCTCACATCCACTTACAGTCTATATAAGAAAGAAAAAGAATTTTGTTTGATATCCCCTTTCTAAATCAGGAGAGTCACTTTAATTGGTTCCATTTAGTTTATGTGCCCATCCCACTGTAGTTAGGGGAATATGATGGGCAAATTTGGTTTGGTCTTCTCACATTCCGCATTGGATGTGTTGGCAATGGGAGTAGAGCTCTACCAGACTCTGGACTAAATGTGGGAAGTGGTGGGCACCAACTGGAAATACGTGGCTGTTTCTAGAAGAAGGTGGAACATATAGGAGACTCAAGGAATAGCCATAAAGGCGATATCATCAGTGAAAAAGTTTTTCCGTCCCCCCTCTCTCCCTCCCTCCCTCCCTCCCTTCCTTCCTTCCTTCCTTCCTTCCTTCCTTCCTTCCTTCCTTCCTTCCTTCCTTCCTTCCTTCTCTTTTTCTCTTCCTCCCTCCCTCCTTTCTTCCTTCCTTCCTTCCTTCCTTCCTTCCTTCCTTCCTTCCTTCCTTCCT
>PITA01006786.1:0-97109 GCA_004023965.1 Spilogale gracilis
TGGTGTAAGGTGGTATCTTAGAGTGGTTTTGATTTGAATTTCCCTGATAGCTAGTGACGCTGAACATTTTTTCATGTGTCTGTTGGCCGTTTGTATATCTTCTTCGGAGAAGTGCCTCTTCATGTCTCCTGCCCATTTTTTGATGTGTTCATCTTCTTTTTGGGTGTTGAGTTTGAGTAGTTCTTTATAGATCTTGGATTTTTATTTGTTTTTAAGATTTTATTTATTTGCTCGACAGAGACAACAAGAGAGGAAACACCAGCAGGGGGAGTGGGAGAGGGAGAAGCAGGCTTCCCACCAAACAGGGAGCCCAGTATGAGGCTCAATCCCAGGACCCTGAGATCATGACCTGAGTCGAAGGCAGCTGCTTAATGACTGAACCATCCAAGGCCCCTAGTCTGAGCTCTTGCCTTCAATTAAAAGCTGGAGAATGGAGGTGAAAATTTCTCAAACGAGTAGAAATACTAAGATATCAACTCAACATTTATTGGAGTCTGCTGTACAATCTGTACTTTAAAAATATCACATGCGGGACGCCTGGGTGGCTCAGTTGGTTAAGCGACTGCCTTCGGCTCAGGTCATGATCCCGGAGACCGGGGATCAAGTCCCACATCCGGCTTCCTGCTCGGCAGGAAGCCTGCTTCTCCCTCTCTCACTCCCCCTGCTTGTGTTCCCTCTCTGGCTCTGTTTCTCTCTGTCAAATAAATAAAATCTTTAAATAAATAAATAAATAAATAAAATGAAAAATAAAAATATCACACGCATTTTGCTTCTGGGTGGAATGGAATATCTGGCCATAGATGAATGCTCCCATCTGGAAAAACTAAAAGAATTAGTTAACACATAGAATCCTCCATTCAAACATAGCAGTGCTCTGCTTAAAAAGATCTAGAGTGGCTTAAATGCTGGAGAATGAAAAAACTCAAAAAAACAAAAAACAAAAAAAGGCTGAGCCTCTAGAGTTACTTTCACTCCCAGAAAAAAATTGTCAATTCTGAATGGGGCCAGATGACTGGGGATCTTTGTAAAGCTTCATACAAAAGAGGCAGAGGGCTGTTATAGAGGGACAGAAGTATATAGAGAGTTTTTGATGAAGATTTGAGTGGCCCAAGCACATGTTATTTTCCCTGAGAATGTTTGACATATACTGGGGCTGTATGGGGTAGGAGGAAAAAAATACACAGAAGGCTTCTGAAAAGCAGAGCAGGGTTTTCTGCAGTAGGTTGAAGTAACAATGAAGTGGGGGCCCATCAGATAAAAGGGTCCGAGTGAATATACCAGAATCATTGGGGAAAACTCTGGGGGCCAGGGTGAACAGAAGAACAAATGAGATTTAATAGCGGCTTTTACTGAGCTTTTTTATCCAGCATAGCCTGTCTTACTGCATTATGTTGAATATTTATTACTGTACCCAGGAGCAGAGTATGAAGTACCCCCTGGAGTATCACATTTTTTACAATACCTAATGTCTGGCAATGGATAAAATATTTATGTGAACAATAAAAGACAGGATCACATATCCAATAATCAAGAAAAAAAAAATAACAGAATAGACACATAGGTGATCCTGATTTTGGAGTTACATAAAAAATAATTTAAAAATCTTTGAATATTAACCCCCAGAAAATAAAAGCAAACATAGAAGAAAACAGAAGAAATGATGAAAGTTTTCAATAGAAGTTTGCAATTAAAAAAACGTTGAATAGCAATACTAGGACTGAATAATAACAATAATTTGGTATATAATTAAAAGACTAATATGTTAGCAGTTTTTTTCTTTCTTTTTCAAATTTTATTTTAACTTCTAGTTAGTTAAAATACACTGTAAAATTAGTTTCAGGTGTAGAATTTAGTAATTCATTTACATACAACACCCATTCCTTATCACAAGTGCCCTCCTTAGCCCATCACCCATTTAACCTATTCCCCCCTCACCTCTCATCCAACAAATTTATTTTTTCTCTATACTTAAAAGTCACTCTTATGGTTTATCTCTCTCTCTTTTTTGTTTCCCTGTTTTCATCTGTTTTGTTTCCACATATGAGTGAAATCATATGGTATTTGTCTTTCTCTGACTGACTTATTTCACTTAGCATAGTACTCTCTAGCTTTATCCACATCACTGCAAATGGCAAAATTTCATTCTTTTTGATGGCTAAGTAATATTCTGTTATATATACCAGATATTATTATTATAAATTGTAAGGTATAAAGATATATACAATTATATATATTATATCATTTATTCATCAGTAAATGGACACTTGGGGTGCTTCCATAATTTGGCTATTCTTAATAATACTGCTATAAAAATTGGGGTGCTTGTACATTTTCAATTAGTATTTTTGTATTCTTTGGGTAAATACCTAGTTAATGCAATTGCTGAATCATAGGGTAGTTCTATTTTTAACTTCTGAGGAACTTCCATATTCTTTTCCACAGTGGCTGCAATCCAACCAACAGTGTAAGAAGTTTCCTTTTTCTCCAAATATTTTACCAACACTTATTGTTTTTTGCATTTTTTACTTAATCATTTTGACAGGTATGAGGGGATATCTCATTGTGATTTTGATTTGCATTTCCTTGATGATGTGTGATATTGAACATCTTTTCATTTGTGTGTTAGTCTTTTTACTCTTCGGAAAAATGTACATTCAAGTCTTCTGCCCATTTTTTAACCAGATTGCTTTTTGGGCGTTGAGTTTGATAAGTTTGTCTTCTTTTTTATAATAAAAAATTTTTTTTTAAGATTTATTTATTTATTTGAGATATTTATTTATGTATTTGAGGTATCTATGGAGCCTGGGTATAAAGAGGGAAAACAGACTCCCTGCTGGGCAGGGCTCAATGCAGGGCTCCATCCCAGGACCCTGAGATCATGACCTGAGCTGAAGGCAGACGTTTAACTGACTAAGATACATAGGCACCCCTGATAAGTTCTTTATAGCTTTTGGATACTAGTCCTTTATCATAGATATCATTTGCAAATATCTTCTCTCATTCTGAAACCTGCCTTTTAGTTTTGTTGGTTATTTCCTTCACTATGCAGAAACTTTTTATTTGACGAAGTTCCAATTGTTCATTTTTGCTTTTGTTTCCCTTGCCTCTGGAGACGAGTCTGGTAAAAAGTTGCTATGGCTGAGGTCAAAGAGGTTGCTGCCTGTGTTCTTGTCTAGGATTTTGATGATTTCCTGTCTCACATTTAGGTCTTTTTTCCATTTTCAATTTATTTTTGTGTATGGTGTGGTGTAAGAAATTGACCCAGTTTTATTATTATGTATTTTGCTGTCCTATTTCCCAATACCATTTTTTGAAGAGACCATTTTTTTCTTCCACTGGATATTTTTTCCTGCTTTTTCCAAAATTAATTGACCAAAGAGTTGAGGAGTTGAGGGTCCATTTCTGAGCTTTCTATTCTGTTTCATTGATCTATGTGTCTGGTTTTTTCTTTTCTTTTCTTTTCTTTTTTTTCTTTTTTTAATGCTAGTACCATACTGTCTTGATGACTACAGCTTTGTGTAGTATAGCTTAAAGTCTGGAACTGTGATGTCTCCAGGTTCACTTTTCTTTTTCATGATTACTTTTTCATGATTACTTTCACAGTGTCTTTTGTGGTTCCATGCAAATTTTAGGATTGGTTGTTCTAGGTCTGTGAAACAAGCTGTTTTGATTTTTGAATTTTGATAGGGATTGAATTAAATATGTATATTGCTTTGGTAATATATACAGTTTAACAAAATTTGTTTTACCAATCCGTGAACATGGAATGTTTTTCCATTTCTTTGTGTCATCTTTAATTTCTTTTATAAGTATTTTATACTTTTTGGAGTGCAGATCGCTTACCTCTTTGATTAGGCTTAGTCCTAGGTATCTTATTATTTTTAGTTGCCACTGTAAATTGGATCAATCCTTTGATTTCTGTTTTTATTGCTTCATTATTGGTGTAGAGAAATGCAAGATTTCTGTATGTTGATCTTTATATAACAGATTTATTGGATTCATCTATCTATTCTAGCAGTTTATTGGTGGAGTCTTTTGGGTTTTCTATAGGAAGTATCATGCCATCTGTTTGACTTCTTCCTTGTTGATTGGGATGCCTTTTATTTCTTTTTGTTGTCTGATTGCTAAGGCTATGAATTACAGTAGTATATTAAATAGAAGTGGTGAGCGTGGACATCCTGTCTTATTCCTGATCATAGAATAAAAGCTCTAGTTTTTTTTTTTTTTTCTATTAAGGATATTAGCTGTATGTTTTTCATATATGTCCCTTTATGATGTTGAGGTCTGTTCCCTCTGACCCTACTTTGTTGAGGGTTTTTATTAAGAGTGGGTATTGTACGTCATCAAATTCTTTTTCTCATCTATTGTGAGGATCATGTGGTTCTTGCTAGCAAGTTTTAGTAGCAGATGACAAAAAGCACACCAGAGGAGTCATAAATTAAAAAGTATGTTGATAAAAAAAGAACCAAATTCAAACAACCAGAGAGAAGAGAATAAGATAAAAAATAATGAAAGAATGGTGGACACTAATGGGAAGACCTAAGAGATCTATACTTTGTGCCCCCAAAAAAGAAGAGGGCAAGAATGTTGCAAAAGTAATAAACAGTTGATAACTATGCAGTTTGCCTAATTTATTAGATTTCCCTTCAGAGATTAAATAAACTTCATCAAATCTAAGGCACAGTCATTAAGACAAAAAACATGGGGCATATCTTAATAATGCCTTTGATTTGTTGAAAAGAAATACAAAAATAGAGAATCTTAAAACCAAATTGGAGGACAGTGGGTAGAATGAGTAAGAATGAAGATACACCAATTTAAAATAAGGATTCACAGACCAAGGTCTGATTTTTAAGTGTAAACAAAGTAAGTTAAATAAGTGAAGTGTTTATAAGAGCTGAATGGGAATATCTAATTATCCAGAACATAGCTTAAGCAAAACCTCCATCCAAAACAAACCTTTAACTTAAAGACAAAAGAAATAATTTTTCAGAGTGCCTGGGTGGCTCAGTGGGTTAAAGCCTCTGCCTTAGGTCATGATCTCAGAGCCCTGGGATTGAGGCCTGCTTCTGCTCTCTGCTCAGCAGGGAGCCTGCTTCCTCCTTTCTCTGCCTGCCTCTGCCTGCCTGTGATTTCTCTCTCTGTGTCAAATAAATAAATAAAATCTTAAAAAATAATAATTTTTCAAATAAGACCAAAAATACTTGCCACTAGAACTTCAATAACATTTTACTGAAAGAATTTCTTCAAGTAGGAGAGAAATAATTATTACAGAAAGCATAAAATTTTATTAAAAATGAGCAATGAAAAGAAAAATGATGTTGATAAACAAAAATGCACACTTACTAAATCCTGTATTAATAATACTAATACTATTTTTTAAGGCTTAAAATATATATAGAAGTAAAATGCAAGATAAAAATAAAGAAAAAGATAGAAGGGGGTTAAATATATTAGATGTATTATTCAATCTAATATTTTAACATTACAAAGAAATAAGTCATACTAATCTTAGAATTAAATGAGTCAGGGATGCATGTAGAGAAAAAATTCAGAAGAATATGAAGGAAATAAGCTAAAAAATAAAGGCAAAAATAATCAATTTAACAATAAAAAAAACAGAGCACATGGAACAAAAAAGAAATAAGGTTACTGAAAAAAGTAATAACATGGTGCACATAAAATTTAATATATAATTATTAAATATTAGTAAATTAAAATATATAATTAAATAACAGGCTATAAAGCTATAAAAGAAGCATAAATACCAAAAAAATCAGCTACATATTATTTACAGCATACATATCATTAAACATACAGACCCAGATAAAAGTCTATAAAAACATACTATAAAAAAGTAATTAAAAGAAAGTTGATATTTCTAACAAACAAAAAAAGTAAACAATAAAACACAAAGCACTATGTGGGATAATTCACAGTAGTATGGGGTTTACTACACTAGAAAAAAATATTTGGTGTGTACAGATTTTAAATTTCAATGTCCTTCCAGTGTTCAATGGATATATTAGGAAAAAAGAGAAAAGCTAAAAAAAAAAAAAAGATCTATTCTTCAATCAATAGAGCAGGGAATAGACAATAAAACCCAAGGAAATGAGGATGAAGAGAAGACAAAACATGCACAATAAAAGAAAAAACCTGAGAGACCAATTCTTTAAAAATGTGAATAGGGCGCCTAGGTGGCTCAGAGGGTTAAGTCTATGCCTTCAGCTCAGGTCATGATCTCAGGGTCCTGGGATCAAGTCCCGCATTGGGCTCCCTGTTCTGCGGGGAGCCTGCTTCCCCCTCTCTCTGTGCCTGCCGCCCTGCCTATTTGTGATGTCTGTCTCTGTCAAATAAATAAATAAAATCTTAAAAAAAATAAAAAATAAAAATGTGAATAAAATCAATATTCTCATAGCAAGTCTGATATGATTTATTTATTTTTAAAAATATTTTATTTATTTATTTATTTGATAGAGAGAAACATAGCTAGAGAGGAAACACAAGCAGGGCGAGTGAGAGAGGGAGAAGCAGGCTTCAAACCAAGAAAGGAGCCTGATGCGAGGCTCGATCCCAGGGCTCTGGGATCATGATCTGAGCCGAAGACAGATGCTTAAGGACTGAGCCTCGTGCCCCAAGGCTGATCTAATTTAAAAACTACCAAAGTATGTAAAGAAAATATACACCACTATAGGTCCTACAATATTAAATAGATGTAAAATATGAAAACTTTATGTGAATAATTTGACAATAATAAGAATATAAACAGGTTCTTTGGAAAAATTATTAAAGCAAGAAAAGAAGAAAAAACAGATAAAGAGAGCATTGTATAGAAAATAAAATCCATGTTGGGGCGCCTGAGTGGCTCAGTTGGTTAAGCGACTGCCTTCAGCTCAGGTCATGATCCCGGAGAGTCCCACACTGGGCTCTCTGCTCAGCGGGAAGCCTGCTGCTCCCTCTCTCATTCCCCCTGCTTGTGTTCCCTCTCTGGCTGTGTTTCTCTCTGTCAAATAAATAAAATCTTTAAAAAAAATAAAAAATAAAAAAAATAAAATCCATGCATAATACAAAGCACTCTTACAAAATAAACTAAAAAGCTCAGAGATTCACTATTGAATACTTTTACATTAAAAAAATGTATAAGAAAACATAAACTCATACAAACTCCTAAACAGGATAGTTTGCTATTTATTTTGTGAAGCCAATATAAATTTGCTTTCAACACTAGACAAGAATGTTGAGGAAATCAGTTACCATCCGAACATGCTTATGAAAATAAATGACAAATAAAAAGTATTAGCAAATAAATTCCAGTGGTCTATACAGAAGAATAATGTATCATTAACAAATAAGATTTGTACCAGCAGTACACATACAATTCATTACAGAAAAAAAATTGTGAAAAAATGGAGTAGTCTCTGATAGCTGAAAATTATTCTGGCACTGTCAGTTAGGTCTCAGTGTGAGAAGCTGGCCCGGTAGATACAGCATGCTTTGGTATTCTCCTGTTTAGTACAAACGTTTTCACAGAAGGCTAACATCAGACAAGGCCCCTCTGTGGCCAGGAGGTTGAAGAAAAATATCAGATTATTTCTCACTCAGGCTGAACACAGACAACATCATGAACATTGTCCAAATCACAAAATGACCAGGTCTTCCTAAATGCTGGTTAGTATGAATCACAGATGCTCCCTTTTCCAATCACAAGCTGTAGTCTTGCTCCATGGCACTCAGATGTTCTGTCAGCTTAATCCTTCAGTTGCTAAAAATTCTAATTCATTGTCATAGAAGGTTTGTGGTTAGGTTTATGAGGATCTATAATTATCTATCATATAGGATAATGCATCAAAAACATCTTGTAATGTTTCATTATTCAAAAGTAAAGCTATTCTTCTAATGACACTTTATGATGCATTTTAATATTTCTAAATAAAATTATTTTCTTGTAAGGCAGAATGATTTAGTTCATGGCATTCTCTGCTGTTTAAGAAGTTGTTCCATCTGGTTCTGCTAAAGATGCCGATAAACTTCGTCTTTTTGACATAGATTCTCCAGTTTAAATACAACTCTAATAACATTTGTTCCTTAGCAGGTTGCCAAGAATAATATGAAGGATAATTGAGTAAAAAATGTGTTTTTCTTGCCTGAAAGTCACTACAGTCACATATTTGTCATCATCGGCAC
The DNA here is from genome assembly GCA_004023965.1 of Spilogale gracilis. Lineage (NCBI taxonomy): Eukaryota > Metazoa > Chordata > Mammalia > Carnivora > Mephitidae > Spilogale > Spilogale gracilis. The sequence continues at coordinate 8,185 of PITA01006786.1, forward strand.
TTTTGTGCTTGTGAGAAGTGCTTTTAAGCACAGTTACTTTAAATGATTTATCTCTATGTGCCCATTTGAAATTCTGGTAAGATTTGGACAGCAGGACTTATAATAGAAGACATTAAGCATCTGGAAGTAGACCAAACTCCGAGGAAAGGAAATTGTCTATTCTTATGGATGATATTTTGTTCTATTTTTTATATATATAAGCAAAGCACTCAAGAGGCACTGACACAGTCCTAAATTATTTTTAAAGTATAGATTAATCTATAAAATACCACTTCTGGATTAAAAATCCTAGGCCAAACAAAACTATACTTTAGGTTTCCATTTTTAACCTGTAATAGAAAAAGAAGAGAGACTTTTAAAATAATGGACACAAATAAAACTGCACTTTTAAGTACTTATCCTCTTAAGCTTGCAACACATATCATCATTCCCAGGAAGAGAAAAAGGCCATTTTAAACTGAGGATGAGTCACTCACTCAACACTCCTAATCTTATGAGCCTGGAGATAAAAAATAATATCCATTTGTCCTAAAGATCTGCATTAACCACAGGATATTGTACATTCTTTTCATAACCAAGAAGGAGGAAAACAAGTACCGTCATCAATAGACTAAATCAAAGAACACTTTGGAATTCTAATTATTTCCTGTTGAAAGCATTTTTTTCCCGATATTGCATTGATCAGTAAGCGTGAGTTTATTTTTTGTGAGCACTAAGTAAAAGAAAAACAAAGTACAGTTGGTTCCATAATTCTGCTTTTGTCCTTCAATTGTATCTTCTAAGTTTTTATTTAAATTCCAGTTAGCTAACATATAATGTAAGAGTTTCCCAAATAGGATTTAGTGACTCAACACTTATGTACAACAGCTAATACTTATCACAAGTGCTCTCCTTAATATACATCACTCATTTAGCCCATCCCCTCCCCACCACTCCTCTGGTAATCATCAGTGTGTTCTCTATAGTTGAGCCAACTTTATGGTTTTCCCCTTTCTTTCTTTTTCCTCTTTGCTCATCTGTTTTTTTCTTAAATTTTGCATATGAGTGAAATCATGTGGCATTTGTCTTTCTCTGACTAGCTTATTTCACTTAACATAATACTATCTAGCTCTATCCACATAATTGCAAATGGCAAGATTTCATTCTTTTGTTATAGCTGAGTAATATTTCATTGTATATATTTACCACCTCTTCTTTATTCATTCATCAGTCGATGGAAATTTGGACTCTTTCCATCTCTTGGCTATTGTTGGTAATGCTGCTATAAACATCGGGGGGGGGGCATGTACCCTTTCAAATCAGCATTTTTGCATCCTTTGGGTAAATACCGAGTAGCGTGATCCTTGTAGGATCATAAGGTAGTTCTATTTTTAAGTAACCATCATACATTTTCCACAGTGGCTTCACAAGTTTGCATTCCCACCAACAGTACAAGAGGTTTCCCCTTCCTTCATATTCTTGCCAATGTCTGTTGTTTCCTGTGTTGTTAATTTTTCCCGGTCTGACAGATGTGAAGTGATATTTTGCTGTAGTTTTGATTTGTATTTCCCTGGGGATAAGTAATGTTGAACATCTTCTCATGTGTCTGTTAGCCATTTGTATGGCTTTTTTTGGGAAAAAGTGTCTAATTATGTCTCCTTGTCCATTTTTTAAAAACTTGGATCATTTGGGTTTGTTTTTTCATTTTTTTGGTGTATGATTTTGATAAGTTCCTTATAGATTTTGGATACTAACCCTTGATTAGATATGCCATTTGCAAATATCTTCTCCCATTCTGAAGTCTGCCTTTTAGTTTTGTTCACTGCTTCCTTCTATGTGCAGATTTCTATTTTGATGAAGTCCTAACACTTCATTTTTTGCTTTTGTTTCCCTTGCCTCTGGAGACCTATTGCTGAGCAAAGAAGTTATTGCCTGTGTCTTCCCCTAGGATTCTGATGGATTCCTATCTCACCTTTATGTCTTTCATCCATTTTTGAATTTATTTTTGTGTGTGATGTAAGAAAGTGGCCCAGTTTCATTCTTCTGCATGTGGCTGCCCAATTTTCCCAGCACCATGGATATTCTTTCCCGTTTTGTCCAAGATTAGTTGACCACATAATTGTAGGTCCATTTTTGAGTTTTCTATTCTATTTCACTGATCTGTGTCTGTTTTTATGAAAATACTGTATTGTCTTGATCACTACAGCTTTGTAATATGACTTGAAGTCAGCTTTGCTTTGCTTTTTCAAGATTGCCTTGGCTATTTGGGGTCTTTTTTGGTTTCATACAAATTTTTTTAAGATCGTTTGTTCTAGCTCTGTGAAAAATGCTATTCGTATTTTGATAAGGACTGCATTAAATGTGTAGATTTCTTTGGGTAGTATAGACATTTAAAGAATATTAGTTCTTCTAGGGGCACCTGGATGGCTAAGTGGGTTAAGCCTCTGCCTTTGGCTCAGGTCATGATCTCAGGGCACTGGGATCAACACTTGCATTGGGCTCTCTGCTTGTTGGGAAACCTGCTTCCCCCTCTCACTGCCTGCCTCCCTACCTACTTGTGATCTCTTTATCAAATAAATAAATAAAATAATTAAAAAATATATTTGTTTTTTTAATCCATGAGCATGGAATGCTTGCCCATTTCAATTTCTTTCATGAGTCTTTTATACTTTTTGGAGTACAGAGCTTTTACCTCTTTGGTTAGGTTTATTCCTAAGTATCTTATGGCTTTTGGTGCAATTGTAAATGGGATCAATTCCTTATTTTAAAAATATTTGTGAATAGTCATTGGGAGTGAGGGATTTTTATTTGTGTGTGTGTGTGTGTACATATATACATGCACAAATCTGAATGCTTAATCAAAAGTTTAATATCGCAATTAAAATAACCATTTAAAAGGTTAGAGCAACTTGTATTTATTTCAGTTGTGCTCTTCTTTTGCTTTCCCTGACAGCTTTCCTCTCACATGCTTTTACTAGTTTTCATCAAGTTTTCCTTAGTCCTGAAAGAAAACAAAAAAAAAATCTCAGGCCTAGTAAATTTTCTGAGTATACACAATTTGATCAGCTACTGCCTGGTGTCTACATTGAGAATAAATGATTTGATGCTTTTAAAGATATTTTACCTGATTAGTAATTGGTAAGTCAAAAATATGGATTAAATGTTCTGGTGCAATGATTCCCAAACTTTTGGGAACTATAAGAATTTTGTGATACCCCTATTAAAATTGCAGGCTCAGTGCTTTCACAAATATAATGAAATAGACATGAAAGGACAAAGCCTGGTAATCTGTATCTTGAACATAATTCTCAGCATGAACCAGGAGTTTGATGGAAATGCAGATTCTCAGAGCCACACTCCATACCTACTAACACAAAACTGGAATAGTAACAATATGTCAAGACAAACTATACACATATTTATTAAAGTTTGAAAAATTCTTTATTACATTCCTTCCCTAATATTAAATGAATGAAAACTTTTAATCATTTCCATACTTAAATTTCCTCTTTCTACTTTACATAAAATGGTATCATACCAAATGTCTACTGCCATCTCAGTTTACAAATCAAGAAACTGAGACCCAGACATATGATTTTGATAATTAAATGAGTCTTGATAACTAGTCTTCTACTTTCATTGTGCTTTTAGTATTCTCTGTCCATATAGTCTTAATTGCCATTCTAAGGATATTTCTATTATTTCCTGACAAAATGTCTATATGTCCATTCATTCATGTATAAATTCACTCAAGAAACACAATGAACTCCTACTGATAGCTAATGTACATCACTTAAAATTCAAAATGAGTAGCTCACATATCAGTTTTGACTATTAAGGTCCTAGGAACACAAGAACACAACTCCATCAGTATCCATCAAATAAAATCCTATAAACCATGCAAAATACTATTCAGTTATAATTTTCTTTCCAGTACATCCTTCGGTCATTGAACCAAAAAGGGATATTTCTGTCTCTGAATTTCCTTTGGCAATACATGTAACAGTTTTCTGTTGCTGCTCTAACAAATAACCATCAGTTCTGAGACTACACATTTTTTTCTCTCACTGTACTGGAGGTCAAAATCTAAAAGCAGGGTGTCAGTGGGAATGTGACTCTTCTGGAGGTTTTAGAAGACATGTTGCCTTGCCTTCCGGGCTTCGAGAGGTTACCTGCATTCCTTGACTCATGGCCTCATTCCCACATCCCTTCAACCAGCCTCTTGTGTTGTTTCATCTCTACTGATTGATGCTTCTGTTTCCTTCTGACCCTTGTGGTTACATTGGATCCATCTGGATAATCTCCCCATTTCAACATCCTTAATTTAAGCACATTTACAAGGTTCCTTTTGCCATGTAAGGTAACATATTTATGATCTTGGAGATTAAGATGTGGATATCTTGGGGGAGGGTCATTATTCAGCCTGCCACAGTGCTATGAATCTATCATGACACTTATCACTAATAACATACTAGAAATGATTGTTGTCTGTTAGGAGTAAGTGAAAGAAAACTAGATAGAGAGAAACACAAAAAGAGACAGAGTTAGAAAATCACATTCAGTTTTGGTAAAAATAATGCTGCTTTAAGTGGGTAGATTTTGAAAGTTAACTTTTTTAAGTTTTGTGTTTCTGAAGTGTGGATTTCCTGTTAGCTTAATATACCTCTAATGGAGATGAATTATTTTTATACCCAACACCTCTTCATTCTTATGGAAAATAAAAAGCAATAACACTAACCCAAACTTTGTTGTTGTGCAAATTGCTCCAATCTGATCCAATATTTCATTTCAAAATGAAGTGCTGTTGACAGACCCTTAATCACGGTAGTTGGTTGAAGTTAGGGTCTATGATCCAAACTGAAGTCATAATAATTTTCTTGAGCAGTAGCTGAGAGAGACAGCTCATTTCTGGTAGACTAAACTCAAAGTTTATATTCAATCTGTTGGCATCCTTTAATCTAGTCTTATGGAAAAACCATAGCAGGTGGCTAATTCTATGCTTCTCTTTTCTGGCTCAGATTAAAAAAAAAAACATACAGATGTCTGTCTGTCTGTATTTATCTATCTATTTATCTATTTATTATCTATCTATCATCTATCTATCACCTATCTATCTACCATCTATTATCATCTATCATCTATCTATCCTCTATCTAAAATCTATCATCTATCCATCTATCATTTAATCTACCATTCATACATAGATACACACATAAGTAACAGTATATGTACAAGAATTCTGCATCCAGGGTGCCTCAGTGTCTCAGAGGGTTAATCCTCTGCCTTTGGCTCAGGTCATGATCTCAGGGTCCTGGGATCAAGTCCCACATCAGGCTCTCTGCTCAGCGAGGAGACTGCTTCCCTCTCTTTCTTTGCTTGCCTCTCTATCTATTTGTGATCTCTCTCTCTGTCAAATAATTAAAATTAAAAAAAAAAAAAAGAATTCTGTACTTTGACATCCCTCCTGAACTTCTTTTTGAAAATATTTTCTCATTTATTCTCTATTTATTAATATATAAAGAATGGCCCCAGTATATTATTTCTTTTCTTATAGTATAAATTAAACAAATAGACTAAGCATAAAATAGTCAAACTAGGATACTAATCCTGATTATACCATTGCTTAAAACTTCAAACTATATATAGCATGTAAGTAAAAGTATACAATACTTAGTAATCTTAATATCTATTCATCTATTATATTTAATTATATAAACCTATATACATCCATTTTATATAAATATGGATATATTTACACAAATTATATATAATTGAATATATACTATATTATATGTATATATAAATATTTTTTTCTGAATATATTTCTTCAGTGAAACGTTCTGGCTCTTGGTGAGAAGAATGGTCAAGCACTATTCTATTATTCTCCTAACTGAAATCAAATTGTTTCATTTTTTGTTTATTAAGGCAGTCCAGCTTGTGCCTCTCTCTTTCCCAATAGTCTACTTACAATGACTTTAATCCAATCACCATAGTTACTATTCCATAATAATGTTTGTATTTGGTAGTATGTATGGGTTAGGAAGAAATGAGAAGTTAACAGTTTTTATTGATCTTTTGGAGGACACTTCTGTCTTGAATGTGTACTTTGCATTGGTACAGCGTCAGAGCAGGTCAACCCACAAAGAAGAGCTATTAAGTATCTCAAATAGAAGTCTGAAGCATTATATGGAGTTTGCTTTCATCTTTGTTTAATTTTCACTTTGTGCAAAACAGTACTTGAATATTAAAAAAGATGGACCAGAGCATAAGAATCATAAATATTTAAAAACTAACGGAAAAAAAGTCTAATTACTAACAGTGCCTTCATGAACTAGTTAGCCAGGTTACAAATAAAATTAATGTAGCAATTGAAATCTTAGGGGGAATAATCTGTTTTATTTACCACAGTAAATAGATGTTATAAGTAAAATGTCTGGCATGTTGGGAAAAACTTGTTTTGGCTCATTTCAGAGAAATGATATTTTCAGTATATGATGGAATGTGGCTGGGTAGAGAATGGAAGTATGGTCAGGGACCTGGTCAAGGGAAAAATGAAACCTAAGTCTTTACTTAGCAATGGGATGAAAAATGCCTGACACACAATTGCCTAGGAAGTTCTTTCTTCTTAGCAAGAAGTAGTTTTCTAGGGGCGCCTGGGCGGCTCAGTTGGTTAAGCGACTGCCTTCAGCTCAGGTCATGATCCCAGAGAACCAGGATCAAGTCCCACATCGGGCTCCCTGCTCTGCGGGAAGCCTGCTTCTCCCTTTCTCACTCCCCCTGCTTGTGTTCCCTCTATGGCTATGTTTCTTTCTGTCAAATAAATAAAATCTTTAAAAAAAAAAGAAGTAGTTTTCTAAAAGCATATTTTGTCATCCAGGTCTTTCTTCTTACAAATCTGGAAATGCTTTATTTTTTATAATTTACCTAAAATTCTAAAATTAAATGAAGAGTTTCAGGTTTTTGAAAATAACAGGAATTGATTAAGAAGTTTTCAAAGGTGAAATAGAGAGTTTTAGAATTACACTTTTAATATGATGCATTTACATTTTTCTGATAGAGATAAAGTTGTCCATTAATTTTAAAAATGAACACAAGCTGACTGTAATTGATAGTGATATCAAATAATTGATAGTTGAGCTAACCACCTTAGGGTTAGATTCAGATGCTCAGAATGCTGTTTCGATCAACATTCATCGAAAGGTCAAATTTTTAGACAGTGGTTTGTAATACCCAGAAAGCCCATAAAACAAAAATAAAAATATAGTGAGTATAAATACCCATCACATATACACAGGGTATCTACATACCCAATATTACCTACATTATTATGTTCACAATTATTTTGCCTGACCCATTAGTTGAGATCACTATAAATTATTTCAGAAACTTGAGTGTCTAGAGGAAAGAGAAATTAGAACTGACATAGAGAAATTGTCTAGCAACCTCCAAATATTAATTTGTCCTTTCACTGACAAGTACTATGTGTTTTTCAGTTAGTAGTATTTTGGCATAATATATATTTCTTCCTTTGACTCTACTTTATCTAGGTAGTGTCTCTGAAAATCTATTTCAGTGTCAGTCTTGAAAAGCACTTTCACCAGCTCTTACAGAATATGAATAAAGAAACTATGAAGTTTTCCAGATAAGTATGCTCTGTGTGTCCTTCTAATATACTTGTTTTCCTAGAGTTTAAAAGATACACTAATTATTCTACTTTCCATTAACTCCCACAGATATAAGGCCACATAATCTTTCTCACTTCAATAGTATTACTAAATTATTCTGCATAACACTCTAATTCAAAAATACATCTTTGATTCATTACTTCTTTCAAGAATCAATAAATGTTCCTTACTGCTAAATAATCATGTGTTTGAGAAATGTCTTCACTAAATATCCATTGCATATTAATATTCTCACAGATTCATCTATGTATTCTGTATCTATAGAGTAATGTAATTATAATTATAGTTTAAGTTAAATTCTAACTATGAAACTAAATTTTATCATTCACTTACAAAATGCTCATTAACTAATGTAGTTATATAGTTACACTGTACTGTATATGCAAATTGTTTTCCCTTTTCAATATAAGCATCTTGGTATCAGAGACCATGTCATATAAATTATTCTCTATTTTTTTAAGATTTATTTGTTTATTTGAGAGAGAGAGAGAGAGAGAGAGAGAGAGAGAGAGAACATGCAGGTGTGGAGAGTGGCAAATGGAGAGACTCTTCAAGTAGGTTCTCCACTGAGTGTGGAGCTTGAGAAGGGGATTGATCTCATGATCCTGAGACCACAACCTAAGCTGAAACCAAGAGTTGGATACTTAACAGACTGAGCCACCCAGGCATCCCAATTATTCTTATTTCTTAATCCAAAGAACACAATGAATGCAAACATGACATAAATAAGCAGTATAAATATGTTCAATTTGACTAACAAATATTGGGGCGTAATCTCTGGGAGATTAGTTCAACTTTTAAAAACATATTCCAAGACAAATACTCAAGGTTGAGGTGCAACAGATATTTTTATTTTAATCCTTAAATATTCCTATTTCCTACTCAGAATTAATTTCCTTGTTTAGTTCTGTGCTGTCAAGCTTCACGTAGAAGTTGAGAACTCCATTTCAGTTTGGAATCTTCTTAAATTCCCATTCCATCAAAAATCAATCCATAAATAGTAGTTTACTTTTCATTGGTTTGATTTCAGAATTAGATTCTTCTTATTTTTGTAGGTTGAGAATCCTAAAACCTGGAGTATAGCACATTTTAGTACAAAATTTAGAATTCAGATTTCAGGGGCGCCTGGGTGGCTCAGTTGGTTAAGCAATTGCCTTCGGCTCAGGTCATGATCCTGGAGACCCGGGATCGAGCCCCACATCGGGCTCCCTGCTCAGCAGGAAGCCTGCTTCTCCCTTTCTCACTCCCCCTGCTTGTGTTCCCTCTCTAGCTGTGTCTCTCGCTGTCAAATAAATAAAATCTTTAAAAAAAAAAAAAAAGAATTCAGATTTCAAACTCAAATATATCACCTTTCCAAACTTTAGAAAGACATTTTTTGCTATCCTCTTGCTATAACAATTTTATCTTATTTTGATGCTTCCTAATTTTAATACTATATATTTGTTTTTACTCCACACCTATTTTCTTTTCCATATCTCGTGTATTCAAGACCACTCCCAAATTAAAGGATGTCATTATAAAGTCTGAAATGAGATCTAATACAAGCAGTATTTTTAAGTTCCCTAAAAATTGTCACTGTGCATAATAACATAAATCATGTTAAAAGTCATGAAACAATCTGAGCACATTTTTTTTAGCTGAATATTTAACCCAGCAGTGCACACATGATGCAAACTATTGATGGCAGTGGTTTTTGATAAAGGATTCAGATATTACTTTATATTACTTTGGATAACCTTACATCCAGTTATTCAGTGATAATTGGTTCCTCTTGTCTTTCAGAAAGCTATCCCCAGGGAAAAATAGATTGTATACTGTTTCCAGAGAAATTTAAATTAAGCCAAAAAAACACATTTTACATTTTTCTCTGATGAAAACAGTCATTTTCTTTCATAAGTAGACAAGTGGACATGCAGGAATAAATTCATAACCCTAATCTCTGTATTCTGTTTTTGTTAATGTTTTCAATTTTCAAGTTATTTAATAGCATTCTTATTAGAAGCTCTGAGAAATGAGTTGAAATATAACTTGTATGGCCATTAACGAAATAATAAAATTTATAACTCAACTAGAATATATACAATAAGTAATATATTACTGGACTTAGTGCAATGTGCAGATACTATATATCATTTTACACTCATTTTTCTTTCTCTTTCATCCTTCTGTTAGGTGAGTGTGTCATACAAGATAAAATTGACACCAGTACAATGAGCTGCGGTACGCTTTACCTTTTTTTGTTTCCCTCTTCCTCACAGAGAGGAAATCTTGAATGGAAATACTTATTTCCAGTTGGATACCTTCTCTACTGAAGTTAAAATAAAACAAACAAACAAAAAAACAAAAAAAACAAAAACAAAAAACTTCTTATTGGGTTTTATAGCTAATGTAATATCACTGAATTTAAATGGCATTTAAAAAATAATGTTTCTTTTCATACAATGAAGTTTATGAAAAGAGGAAGTGTTGGCTTCTGGAAAAAAGATAAATGAAAACAATAAGACTTCTGTTGGAGGGATTTATGATGTATATTTAGCATCTTAGACAACATCATAAATCACTGCCACAGTCAATGTGAAAAATACATTAGATGCCATTTGTTTTTCATCAGCCTATCTGGGTTCTTTTCAGATGTCATTTTCAAGATTTATACATCAGTTTTATTTCATATTATAAAATGTCTATTACTGATTACAAAGGAACTCTCAAACATGGTGAAGTTTTTTTTTTTTTTTTTAAACTTTGGGACTGCTCACATGCATACTACCAGCTTCATTGTGATTCATTAAAAAAAAAGAATACAATGTCAATAAATCTAAACAGAACACAAATAATGATAAATGCAAGTCATCACAAATCCCTTTGTAGCTGAATATCATATATCGACCCTTTTCTCTTTACATAGCACTAGCAGATCAAGCTCAACATTTCTTTTAATTCTATAGAGATCCTTGTCATGTATATTGTGAAATCCACTAATAGTTTTCTATGTCCTGCTAGCTCTATCTGCATCAGTGTTGTACCCTATTATAAATTCAACTGTTTTATTCTGTCAACCTAGTATTATTCTATATGTAACAATACATATCAAAGTATGTTAAAATTCATTTTGATGATAGAGATGATGGAAAAGAAGACCACAAATAAGAAAACATTTATAGTTTAAAATTATTCAGGCCAGGGGGCGCCTGGGTGCCTCAGTTAGTTAAGGGTCTGTCTTCAGCTCAGGTCCTAATCCCAGAGTCCTGGAATCAAGCCCTGCATCAGCTCCCCACTCAGTGGGAGCCTGCTTCTCCCTTTCCCTCTGCCTGCTGCTCTCCCTGCTTGTGCACTCTCTCTCTCTATGTCAAATAAAATCCTTTAAAACAAAGAAATAAAGAAATAAATTATTTAGGCCAGGAAAACTTCCTGATATCCTAAGTAAAAACCAAAATATTTAAAGGCTTTCTTGATAAACAGCTACACAAAACCAAAATGTTTGGGCCAAAATTGGTCAGAAAAAATAAAGTTCAAAGAAAAAGATATAAATTAAGTGCTTTCATACATTTTTCTATATTAAAAAAATATTATGTTACTAACTTCTTGCTTGCTTCATTTATTTCAGAGGAGAGACTTGTTACTAAATCAATCTTAGGATTTGAGATAATTTTATAAACCTAAGCTTTTACTTATCCTTACTACAAATGAGTTGCTTTTAATGCTCCGCCAATATATTTTAGAACAGCCATTGTAGTGTTAGTCATGTTAATCTTGTTTAATAATGTATTTAAAAATATATTACAGATAAGCCAATATCAAATTTATTTAAAATTAGGTTGTTTATCTACTGTGTAGATTACTAAAATAATGACACTTTTTATAATGCTTTGTTTGTAGCACAGTTATTGTTCAAAGTGTTTTAAGGTGCACATTTTAAAATTTATACTAAATAAGGTTTTTTCCCCATGGGTAATCAAAGAGGTATTTAGAATTTGAATCTTTCCCATTCAAATTGATTTAAAATGTGGATCAGCCCTTGGTCCTCTGGGTGCATTTCCATTAACACAAAAATTACATTTAAAAATGTTGTGTCCTCTTCTACTAAGTTAAATCAATGTGTTTGCATTTTCCCTGAAGGCCAACATAAATGCAAGAATGCAATTTTAGGAGTGAAGGACCTCTATAAACAATATTCGGTTTCCAATTTCAGAAAGGTGAAACCAAAAGATTGAACATAATAAACTTCTCAGCATCTTAATTACTTTTATTTAAAAGAAGGTACCATTTCTATACTGACCATTATATAACATTAAGTTAAACACAAAAAATAAAACAATAACCCCAAATCTGTACATAAGTATTAATGATCAAATGCGGATATTACATTTGTATATATGTGTGTGTATATATATATGTATATGTTTTTATGTGTCTGTGTATATATGTGTGTATTGTGTGTATAAACATGTGGGTATTTGCATTTGTATTTTACCAAGTGTCTTACTGTATGACCTGTTACATCTCCATGTGTTTTTCTAAAGATGAAATATACTGTAGTCCAATAGGAAGCTCACTCCTGAGAGATAAGTCTTGCTACAAGTACACTAGAATATTTAATTGCTGCACTCATAAAATCTTGACTTACTATATGGAAATTGGAACAAGTACAATTATTTTGCACTTGGAAGTGATCTAGCACTTACTGTGAGCCAAGGCAATGGCTTGCTTTATACATATTTAACTTCTTTTCTTTTCTTTTCTTTTTTTTTTTTTTAAAGATTTTATTTATTTGACAGAGAGAAACACAGGCAGAGAGGGAACACAAGCAGGGGGAGTGAGAGAGGGAGAAGCAGGCTTCCCGCCGAGCAGGCAGCCTGATGTGGGGCTCGATCCCAGGTCTCCAGGATCATGACCTGAGCTGAAGGCAGTCGCTCAACCAACTGAGCCACCCAGGCGCCCCGATTTTCTTTTGTTTTTTTAAGATTTTATTTATTTATTTGACAGAGAGAAACACAGCTAGAGAGGGAACATAAGCAGGGGTAGTGAGAGACAGAGAAGCAGGCTTCCCAGCAAGCAGGAAGCCTGATGTGGGGCTTGATCCTGGGCTTCCAGGATCATGACCTGAGCCAAAGGCAGACACTTAATGCCTGAGCCACCGAGGTGCCCCTAAATTATTTTTTTCTTAAAACTTTCATCTCATGGGCTAGTTGGCCAACTTAAAAATGAAGAAAATGGATGGGGGAATTCAAGAAGCTGCAAGAAGTTGCTAAGAAGGGCAGCTGAAAAGAGGTGGTGGGAGGAGGAGGGGGAGGGTGTGGAAGGAAGGTTGCCACAGAGAAAGCCATTGTGCTTCACCATCCTACCTGACACACATGGCCAAGATGAAGTATTGATATTTATACCCCTATTCTCTAATAAGGAACAGATGGTATGGAGGGTTATTTGAGGATGCTGCCATTCCATAATTTGTGGGCACAGATAATATATGAGAATGCAATTGGAGAGCCTGAGTGTTGTTTCAGGATGTAGGCGGTTGTAATCCCTTGAAGAAGCACAGCAGCACCCAGGACCCTGACATCTGTACACAAAGATCATGTCTTGCAACACTCCAGGAAGTGCTTTTCCATGAAGACCAAGAATTATGCAACTCTGATCTCCCTGGGAGTTGACAAAGGAGAGCACATTGTCACTGTGATTTATAAGTCACCTTCATTATTCTGGAATGACAGGGGAAAAATAAAGCTGAATATATATTATGTAGATTTTTTAATACCCTACTATTATGAAAGTATAAGTAATAATAGGCTTGATTATTACATTTAAAGATATTACTATGCTTTGATCACTATAATAAATATTAGTAGAAGGAACATGTGCATTAAATTATTGCTAACATGAATTGTATAAATTATATTCCATACCTAGTAGAAATTAAAGTAAAAATAAAGGCTTTGGTACTTCCCCAAACAGGAAAACAAAAAAACAATAATGAAACCTCAAGGGTGTTGAGCACTAGACATGAGCAAAATTTCCTTTATCATTTTGTGTTCCTGATGAGTAGCTGAAGTTCTAAACAACGGGAAGGCAATATTGCTAAATTTAAGTGTATAATTTTTATTTTATATTCTGTAGGAAAAACTCAAAACTTCAATTTACTCAAAAATTACAACTTTTTAAGATCTTATTTATTTATTTGTTTGTTTGTTTGTTTATTTGTTTATTTATTTATTTGAGAGAGAGAGAGAGCATGAGCAGGAAAGGCAGATGGAGAAGGAGAACCAGATGCTCCACTGCGCAGGGACCCTGAAGCCAATGGGGCTCCATCCTAGTGCCCTGAGATCCTGATCTGAGCTGGAGGCAGATGCTTAATGGACTGAGTCACCTAGGTGCCCCCAAAACATACAACCTTTGATCACAATAATACTTAATATATTCTGTTATAATTTTCCCTCTTTGTTTTTTCATCTTAATTCTACTCTACTAAATATTTCATTCCAAGTAGCTGCAGTGATTCTATATGCTTTGATTTTTGAAAACATTTCTCCACTTCAACATCCCTTATGCTATATTTGGGTGTTCTTTGAAACCTTTGTTCAAATTATTCAGCTTCAAAAGTGTTATTAGCTTTTATGTTCAATTTGCTATGGCATTTGTATAACCTCTAATAACACAGGATGTAATATTTTATACTTTTAGATCTAAAGTATGATTCTTTAGAGTACTGTAACTCAGTCCTTAAGAAATTTTATATTTTCATACAAATCACTGTGGATCTTGTTAAAATGCAGAATTGGTGTGAATGCTGTGTAAATTTAATGCTGATCTTTGGACAATGATTTGAATTGAAGAATTTAGAAGATGGTGAGGTAGTTATAACTTACGCTTTCTCTCTGAAGCATATGTGAGATCAATATTACTTAGACCAATGATTTGAGGTGAAAAGTTCAGTTTCAATCACTTCATTCTAAATGCTTTAGCCAAGCCACAGGTGAGGGACTCTGAAGAAGTTATTTTCATGTATAAATGTTTTAAAATTGTTTCCTCCTCACCATGCCCATCACTTAAAGATGTATTAGATTCTTTGTAGAGTACCAACTCAATAAACTATATCATTATACCACCGATTTTATAACTGAAGATAAAATGTAAAGGGATCTCTCTAAGATCATTAAAAATAATTTACACTTAGTTTGTTTTTTCCTATCTTCTTACTTTTAATGGAAATAAGTTGTAAAATGTAATATTACTACCTCAGTTTCAGAAAGTAAATATACCACCTGTATAAGAAAGAATGTAGTCAAAAGGGGGAGCAACTCATTTTGACAATAAGAGAAAAAGTTATAGAAAATTTATCTTTAAAGATCTTTTTCTGTGAAATATGCAAATAGAAAAATAACAATAAATATACAGTATAGAAATTTTAAAATTAAAATAACATAAACCCATGCAATGACTGCCCTCATCAACAAATAGAACATTGCTGGCGTGTCCAGTAGACCCTGAATGCAACTTCCTGACCCAAACTCTCCCCTCTTCTAACGGTTAACATTAACCTGAAATTTACAGTAATTAATTTCTTAATTTTTGTTTTAGCTTAGCACCCATGTATACAGTCCTTAACAATATAGCTTATTTTGTCTGTTATAAAAATTACATAAATGGTTCATTCATTTGATGTCCCTTTGACAGCTTTCCTTTAGTAATATGGTTCTAAGATTCATTAAGTTTTTTACTAGTAGTTCTACATCATTGATGTTTGTTATTCTTTACTGTTCTTTTGGATGCATACAGTTTCAGTGTATTTATTATGTATTGGTTGCTTAATCTTTGTGTTGTTATTAAATTGTGGTCATAGCAAGTAACCTTGCAACAAGCATTTTAAATATATAATCTGGGGGCGCCTGGGTGGCTCAGTTGGTTAAGCCACTGCCTTCGGCTCAGGTCATGATCCCGGAGACCCGGGATCCAGCCCCACATCGGGCTCCCTGCTTGGCGGGAAGCCTGCTTCTTCCTCTCTCACTCCCCCTGCTTGTGTTCCCTCTCTGGCTGTGTTTCTCTCTGTCAAATAAATAAAATCTTAAAAAAATAAATTAAAAAAAAATATATATATATATAATCTGTTATGATTGTGTGTGTGTGGCAATTGTATAATGTAGGAATAGAATCTCTATTTTATAGGGTACTAATATCTTTAATAAAATAAATACAGAACATCAAAGTAGTCATTCAAGTTTATCTTCTCACCAAGAATATTTGAGAGTTTTAGTTTGGGATTAAAAGGCATAAAACTAGATGAAAAGAACATAGGCAATATAGTTAGTAATAATATGGTAATAACATGGTGTGGTGACAGATGACGATGAAACTTATGGTGAACATCGAGTAGTGTACAAATTGTGAAATCACTATACTTTACTCTTGAAATTAATAAAAATACATGTTAATTGTACTTCAATTAAAATATGACAGTTCTTGTTGCTATTGTTAAACTTTTAATTTTTTTTACAGACTAGTTATATCTTATTGTGATTTCAATTTACATTTCCCTAAATAGTGTTGAATTTCCAATTTTTTCATAAGTTCATTAGTCACTTAAATTTCCTCTGTTTTGAGGTGAAAGTTCATGATTTTGCTCATATTACTTTCTTTTGACTAAACTTGTTTTCCATAGTTATTTGTAGGGAGTCTTGTATTCTGAGTATCAACACTTTTTTTGGGTGATAATTTGTGCAGATATTTTCTTCTAATCTTGCTCTCATTTTTCATTATGTCTTTGATGTTTTTTGATAAACAGATTTGTTAGTTAGCCAAATATGTCATTGTTTTCTTAGCCAAATTCATTAGTTCCCCCTTTGTTTAGTGTTTTTGATCTTTCTTCAGAATTTCTCTCCATCAATTCATTAATTTCTTATTCTTCAGAGATTTACTACCTTATCTTTATTATTAGGTCTGTTGTCAATTGGAATTTGCACTGTGTATGTATGTGCCAGTTATTAAAAAGACAATCCTTGGGATCCCTGGGTGGCTCAGTCATTAAGCATCTGGCTTTGGCTCAGGTCTTGATCCCAGGGTCCTGGGACCAAGCCCTGAGTTGGACTCCCTGCTTTGCGGGAAGCCTGTTTCTCCTTCTCCTACTCCCCCTGCTTGTGTTCCCTCTCCTTCTGTGTCTCTTTTTGTCAAATAAATAAAATATTTTTAAAAATAAAAAAAGTACAATCCTTTCTCAACTTCTCTGCTGTGTCATTTTTATTATGAATCAATTTTCTGTATATGTATAAGTTTTTTTCCAACTATTTATTCTGTTCCATTAGAATTTTTTTCTTTTTAAGATTTTATTTATTTGACAGAGAAACACAGCCAGAGAGGGAACACAAGCAGGGGTAGTGCTCGATGTGGGGCTCAATCCCGGGTCTCGGGATCATGACCCGAGTCGAAGGCAGTCGCTTAACCAACTGAGCCACCCAGGCGCCCCAATTAGAATTTTTCTTAATTCTCACATCAATATGCCAGTCTCTTATTTATTAAATATTGTTAATAAATCTAGTTATAAAGTGGAGTTGTGCCTGGTGGCTCAGACAGTCGAGCCTCCAAATTTTCTTAGTTTTGACTTAGGTCATAATTTCATGGGTTATGAGTTCAAAACCGATGTAGGGCTCTCAACTCAGTGGGGAGTCTATTTGGGGAATCTCTCCCTCTGCTCCTCCCTAAACTTGCTCTCATTCTCTCCTTCTAAAATAAAATAAATAATCTTTAAAATAAATAAATAAGGCACCTGAGTGGCTCAGTAGGTTAAAGCCTCTCATTAAAAGCCTAAAAACTGGGCCCCTGGGTTGGTCAGTGGATTAAAGCCTCTGCCTTCGGCTCAGGTCACGATCTCAGGGTCCTGGGATAGAGGCCTGCGATGGGCTCTCTGCTTGGCAGGGAGTCTGCTTCCCCTTCTTTCTCCGCCTGCCTCTCTGCCTGCTTGTGATCTCTATTTCTGTCAAATAAATAAATAAAATCTTAAAAAAAATAAAATTAGAAAATAAAAAATAAAATAAAATAAAATAAATAATAAAGAAAGAAATCTGGTTATAAGATGGATGTTCCTTCAAATTTGCATTTCTTTATCATGTTTATCTCATTTTAGTAATTTTTATTTTATATAAATTTTAAGATCAGTTTGACACTTCCACAAAATAACCTGTTAAGTTTTTGATTTGGATAACTTTGAAATCTATAGATAAATTTTAGGATGATATCATTAGTGCAATATTGAGTCATCGATTCTTCTTATCCATGGATACATTTTTTTTTTTTTTTTGCTGGAAATTTCACTTTTTATTTATCTATCTATCTATCTATCTATTTATTTATTTAAAAATTCTAGTTAACATCAGTGCAATATTAGTTTCAGGTGTGCAACATAGTGATTCAAAACTATATATATATATATATATATATATATACATACATACATACATATATTTTTCACCCCATTTATCAATTGGTGGACACTTGGTCTGTTTCTATAATTTGGATACTGTAGATAGTACTGCTGTAAACACTGGGGTGCATGTATCTCTTTGAATTTGTATTTTTGTTTTGTTTGGATAAATATCTAGTAGTGCAATTGCTGGATTGAAGGGTAGTTCTGTTTTTAACTTTTAAAGGAATTTCTATACTTCCTTGGGTACCATATTTTCCATTTATCTCTATATGTTTCAGTTTTATTTATATATATATATATTTCAAGATATATTTGAAGAAAAATAAGTTAAAGAAATATCTCAGCCTGGTTAAAAAAATATTTATTGAGACATATGTTGATGTGAGAAAATGTTTTACCACTTGTTAGATTAAATCCATTCATTTAATTCTCACTTAGAATATGTGTTTATCAAATATGGATATAGAATTTTATCATTTCCTATGTTTATTAAATAATTGCACATTTTTAAAAGATTTTTATTTATTTGACAGGGAGAAACACAGCCAGAGAGGGAACACAAGCAGTGGGAGGGAGAGAGGGAGAAGCAGGCTTCCTGCCAAGCAGGCAGCCCCATGCAGGGCTGGATCATGACTCTGGGATCATGACCTGAGCTGAAGGCAGAGGCTTAACCACTGAGCCACCCAGGCACCCCATTAATTGCACATTTTTTTAATCTATGATTCTGTATATGTATTGTAATTATATTGACTCACTTTCCTAATGTAAATTCCAACTTACATCCTTGGGATAAATACAGCTTGGTTAATTATCTTTCATCAATAATATCTTGTCTAGTTGTCACCTATAAAGTTGGATTCGTTTGTTAATGATGTCTATAGAAATTTTTTTTATGCCTATGTTTATGAGTGGCACTAAAATGTCCTTTTTTTTATCATATTTGTTGGATATCACCATGAAGAATAAGTGAGCCTCTCTGATCCAGCCTAGGCATAAAGCAGAACTTGAGGCAAATGCCTGGATTTTATTTTGTAAGAGACTGTGAGGTGAGAGCAAGCATGAAAACCAAATTGAGCTAGGCCAAAGTCCTTCATCCCAAAGGTAGAGCTTTCCTTTCTGAAGTCTGACATTCAGCTTTGCCATATTTCTTGGACATGATGCAGAGTAGAAGTGTGACAGATCTTTTAGTGATCTGGTTCTGTGATTCTTTTTTCAGTGAAAAATTTGTTGTCATATCTGGTACTGTCTCACAATTCATCCTTATTTTATGGCAACATCTGTCTTAAAAAATTAGGAAAAGAGGAGCAAGTTAAATACTGTGAAATTAAAAGAAAAAATTGATGATACGCAGAGTAAGAAAAAACAGGGATTAAAAGAACAAGAGAAAAAATTTATACAATAAAGGATATCAACAAAGAAAAAATTTTTACAAGAGAATATATATATATTATCTTATATATATTCTTATATATATTCTATATATATTCTCTTAATATCTATCTATTATCTATCTATCTATCGATCTATCGATCTATTGATCTATCTAATCAAATAATAGCCCTTAGGAAACATTGCTAAGACTTGACACAAGGCATTTTCTACCCCAGGTAAACTGCCTGACTTATAATTTTTAAAAGGTAGTAAATAATAATAGTATGAATAACTAGAAAAAGTTAAGAAGAGTTGCTTTTTTGGTGCATAAAAATATGAGGTTCATTGCATGATCAAAATGGTGATGATCATTTCCATAATACTTGGCCACAATTCAATTGAGAATTATGCTTAAAATTTATAATCAAGTTTTTATGTTTCTAATTGTCAGTTTCCTTTTCTCTAAGTTTTGCTTTCTGCTTTTTCTTTTTTTTTATTTTTTATATTTATTACTTTTTAAGATTTTATTTATTTATTTGACAGAGAGGGGAACACAAGCAGGGGGAGTGACAGAGGGAGAAACAGGCTTCCTGCCCAGCAGGAAGCCTGATGTAGGGCGGGATCCCAGGATCCCAAGTTCCCAGGATCATGTCCTGAGCTGAAGACAGATGCTTAATGACTGAGCCACCCAGGCACCCCTTGTTTTGTTTTTTAATGCTCTGAAAGAATAGCGTAGTGTCTTGGCTTTTAGTTACCATGATTTTTTATGTCAAAAGAGGAAACTCTATCTTAGTGTGCATTTTTGAAAAGCAGTCCATAAAATTCAGGAACTACTGACTGGTAATCTGAGAAATATTTTATTTTTAGAAGTATATTTTCATTCAGATTCCATTCACCAGCCAGAGAGGATAGATAGTAAAAGGGCCATTGCATAGATTTAAAAAAAGACAATATTTAGTACTAAATTTTCTAATTGAAATGTTCAGTAATAAAATACCCAAGCAGTTGGCCTTAAAAATAGTCTGTCTATAAATTTATATTCTTTACACTTTATATTGCTACAGATACTACAAATATAGAGTTAAGAATGTCACTTACAAACAAAATTAGGAGTTTACATTATGTACAATAAATATGAAAGCTAATATTTTCTTGATCTTTGTTCTCAAATCAAACCTCCATATGTGCAAATTAATATTTCCATAAAATTATTAAAATAATGAATTATTATTCTTGTCAACTAGAAATCAAAATTTTAAACTTAAAGGCATGTAATAAATAAATAGCAAAAATTATCAACAAATTGTCCCACTTTACAATTTCAGCAATTAGACATGATTTACTACAATGAAATAAACAAATTTATCTACTTAAAAATAATTTTTATCTTAAAATACATACTGCATTGTATATTCAGTTGTAATATAAATTTAGATCAATTTAGACCCATAATTTATACATAGTCTCTAAACAACAGTCAATATCAAATATTCTCATTATACTTATTAAAAATTAAATAATTATTAAAAATATATAACGAATACATGGAGCACTGAATACGGGGCATAAACAACAAATATTCATAAACAATGAAGCACTAAAAAAATAAAATAAATCATTATTAAAAGAAAGTAGGTTTTGAAGTTTTGGTTAACCAAAACATACTAAAATTAGTTTTCTTGAAAAAAAAAAAAAACAGCTAACATGTATTGTAAAATACCAATAAGGACATTTTAAGAGTAGCTAGTAGTGATGGCTATAAATCATATCAATATTTATTTTACAGTTACAAGTCAATATAATTATTAATTATTAAAATATATGCAAATTTCCCAGGTTTTATTTACATTATTTTAATTTTTATTTTTGTATGGTATTATCATTTTGACTTAAGAAATTAGAAGACTTACATTCAAAGGGATGCTTTAGGGTTATCAGGGTCACTCAATTCATAAGTAGGAAGACTGAGGTTCAAACAGAGTTTATCCATTTTCATTTCTAATGTTTTTTTTTTGAGGTATCAGGCAAATAGCTCTTTTATTTTTTATGGACCTTACCACAAATATCCCCAAAATAAATGGAAATTTCAAGTTAAATTTATGCAAGTCAAATTACCCATCCATTCTTTGCTTTATCCCCAAATCTTTCCATGTGCAATTTCCATATCATTGTATTCATTGCATGAGGATATCTGTATTGCCTTTTGCAAAAATGCATGTGCATCCTGCTTAAAATTGTTTCCTTAGGGAAATTTATATATAGTTTTAATCCAATGAACTCACTTACCAGTTTCTTTCTTTATCCATTTTCTTTTTATCTCTTCTGGTATTGAAGCTTTCTTGAAAGTCCTGATATATCTTTTTCATGATGTATGAAAATACTGGCATTACATGTATTATTGGGGAGAGAATGACTGAAAGTCTAAACTATGTGTTTTTGCATGGCTAAGGTTTGCATATTTCTGGAATGCAGTGGTTAATGATTTTAGTTTTAAATAAAAGATAATTATACTTACAGAACTTGTGATTTTATTCAAACTCCCTGACATTTAGAAGTAATAGTAAAAAATATTCCAGGTTGTTCAGTGGTCTCAATTACTTTTAGGCACTCTTGCTGTTGTAATTCAGTCCTTCAAATACATTTGTCAATTAATCGTGTTGAAATAACAAATATAGGGGCGCCTGGGTGGCTCAGTTGGTTAAGCGACTGCCTTCGGCTCAGGTCATGATCCTGGAGACCCAGGATCGAGCCCCACGTCGGGCTCCCTGCTCAGCAGGAAAGCCTGCTTCTCCTTCTCTCACTCCCTCTGCTTGTGTTCCCTCTCTGGCTGTGTTTCTCTCTGTCAAATAAATAAAATCTTTAAAAAAAAAAAAAGAAAGAACAAATATATAATGCAAACTAAAGCCATATTGCATAATTATTAGGTAAATATAAAATAGACTACAAATCTAAAAAAAATTGACCTATATTCTAAGACTATGTATCTTACTGATTAAACAAAAAATGTGGGGGTTATTAAGAGAAAAATAATAAAATAAAAATCTCTTATTTTTGTTATTAACTCTGATAATGCTATTAACAGGGATGTTTTCATGAGTACACAACCAAGACACATAGGGCCTGCACTCATAAGGGTATTATGTTCGATTCAAAGTTCCTCTGTTACCATATCAAAATTCATAACTATTTTTAAACAAGAAGTCCTATGTTTTCAGCTTTCACGGAATTCCACAAAGGATGTAGCTGGTCAGTGCTGTGTCAGGAGAGTGAGATTTCAACTAGTGCTTCAGGATAAACTCTGAGACTCATTGAACATAGCTTGAACAAGGGGCCAAGCTGAAAGTGTTTATCCTTCATGCCTAATCCTCAAATTGTAACATGAGAAATCACAATATTTATAGATTACACTCAGTTATTAAAAGTCAAAAGATCTATCCATATTGAATTTTTATTTTTTTAATTTTTATTTTTTTAAAGATTTTCTTTATTTATTTGACAGAGAAAAACACAGCTAGAGAGAGAACACAAGCAGGGGGAGGGAAAGAGGGAGAAGCATGCTTCCTGCAGAGCAGGGATCGCGATTTAGGACTCCAGGATCATGACCTGAGCTGAAGTCTGAGGCTTAATGACTGAGCCACCCAGACGCCCCCATATTGAATTTTTTTTTAAGAAATAGTAATTTTAGGGGTGCCTGGGTGGCTCAGTTGGTTAAGCAACTGCCTTCGGCTCAGGTCATGATCCTGGAGCCACAGGATCAAGTCCCACATGGGGCTTCCTGCTTGGTAATCAATTCCACTTGATTAGAAGATTTTAATACAAATGGTCTAGAAACTGATACATCAACAAGAAATAATTGCAAGGATTTGTAAGAGTTAATGAAAACAATTTAGTAAACCCTGTCTAATGTATGTATAGTAGTCTAATCTCAAAAGTGAAAGATTATAAACTACTTTCAAGACAATCTGAGATAATTACAAAAAAAAAGATGTGCAATGTATTTGGTCAAAAACAAGTTTTTAAGTAAATCCCAAATAATTGAAATTATATAGGCCTTATTCTCAGAAAACAAGAAAATGAAATGAAAATCTTGCAATCATCACCATGAAAACATCAGAATAATACTTGCTGGAGACATTGATGGATGTTACAAATAGTGAATAAAACATTTACAGAGGAACAGAACACTTACATAACTTTAAAATCTTTCCCAAATTTATTAATTACAGTGATTATCTTAACACATGACTATTACTTTCTTTTTAGCCCTCTATTCAGGAGATGAAGTTCAACACCCTCCCCTTGAGTTTGGACTGGATTCAGGTATGCTTTTTCAACAAATAGAGAATGGAAAGGGAAAAATATTAACTTTAGAGTAGAGAAAGCTTATAAACACCACTTTAATTAAGTAATCAATATTAGCATTACTTACAAAAAATGATATTAATATCATGCACTTCCTGATATGATGAAAGGGGGAATAGGAAATGCCCTTTACATAAACACATGAATGTTATGTTGGAAGAGTACATATGTGCATATGGACATACATATACTTTCCATTGAACTATTACAAATTATACACCATGTTCTAGCTTCTCACAGGCATTTTAAATAATTAAAAGGAATAACTTGTAAAAAATGTAATAAATGATCAAATTCATATCTCTAAGGAAGTTTATTTTTATTTAAATTCAAATAATTAACATATAATATATTATTTGTTTCAGAGGTACAGTGATTCATCAGTCCTATATAATACCTAGTGCTTTTACAACACATACCCTCGCCAGTGTCCATCACCCAGTTACCTCATCCCTCCACAACCCCTCCCCACCCCTCCAGCAACCCTTAGTTTGCTTGCTAAGATTAAGAGTCTTATGGTTTTTCTCCCTCTCCGTTTCATTCCATTTCATTTTTTCCTCTCTTCCCCTATGATCCTCTGCCTTCTTTCTTAAATTTCACATATCAGTGAGACCACATAATAATTTTCTTTCTCTGGCTGACTTATTTCACTTAACATAAAAGCCTCTAGTTCCATCTATATCATTGCAAATGGCAAGATTTCATTTTTTGAGGGTGCATAATATTCCAATGTATGTATACCACATTTTCTTTATCCATTCATCTCTTGATGGATATTTAGGCTCTTTCCATAGTTTGGCTATTGTGGACATTGCTGCTATAAATATTGGGGTAAGCTGCCCCTTTGGATTACTGCATTTGTATCTTTAGTATAAATACTCAGTAGTGTGATTTATGGGTCATAGGGTAGCTCTATTTTCAACTCTTTAAGGAACCTCTATACTGTTTTCCAAAGTGGCTGTACCAGCTTGTGTTCCCACCAACAATGTGGAAGGGTTCCCCTTTCTCCACATCCTCACTAACACCTGCCATTAATTTTAGCCATTCTGACTGGTGTTGAGGTGGTATCTCACTATGGTTTTGATTTGTATTTCCCTGATGTAGAGTGATGTTGAATTCTTTTTCATGTGTTTGTTGGATGTTTGGATGTCTTCTTTGGAGAAACATCTGTTTCTCTTGACCTGCACAATGATTTTCTAAATTCACCCTGTATATGTGGCTGCTTTTCACCCACAAAAGCGGGAAAAAAGAAAAATGAAGATGAAATAAAAGGCATTGGCCCTTTAAATTCCCTGGAAGTCATTTTGACCAGATGGGTGCAGAAACAATGGCTTCCTAATAATTGATGACCTGAAACAGACCTCCAATATTTGAAATACAGAGTTCTAATTACCTACTACAACCTCTAACACTTTTCAGTTTCCTCCTGAATCTTAGTCTCCTGGATTTAAATTCCTTAAAGACCTCAAATAAGCTTTTGGTTTGATTTGCCTTCTTGGTTTCTAGTTTAACTTTTACATTCCTATTCAAAGAACTGTGTTTTACACATTGAAAAATTATTTCCATTAAATTAGAGGTGTATGATTGGCATACATAAACTTTACTTTAGATTTTGCCCTTTTCTGGATGAATGAAAAGTGAAAGCTCCACTGATTTTAAAGTACTCTAGAAAGCATGATGGAAAGATTACTCTATGTAATCTTGCCTATATTATCACAAAAGCAATGGGTGAAAGAATGCATGAAAGAATAAAAGATGAAAGACCAAACCCTGCTTTAAAATACTGGATGTCAAGAAGAATTTTTGTAAGGGGACTGCAAAAACAACCTTCAGAGATATTATTCCCAGATCTGTTATAAAATACTGATGATTAGATACAAAGTATTGAAATTAATGTTAAATGTAGTGCTCAACTTTAAACTGTTTTTATTTATAACAGTGTAAACTTGGATTATAATTCAGAATTACTGCTTACTCTGTAAATTACTGAACCTAAGTTTCATACGGCACATATATTAAATGGGAATAAAAATAGCCTATCTCAGAATTGTAGGTTTAAAGGTGAGGTGATATGTGCTTTTTTTTTTATTTGACATAATGAAACACAGCTAGAGAGGGAACGTAAGCGGGGGGAGTGAGAGAGGGAGAAGCAGGGTTGCCGGCAAATAGGGAGCTTGATGTGGGGCTCAATTCCCAGACTCTGGGATCATGACCTGAGCTGAAGGCAGATGAAGGCAGATGCTTAATGAATGAGCCACCCAGGTGCTCCAAAACATATCATGTCCTTAACACAGTACTCAGCCCATTATAAGAGTCCATAAGTGCTAATTTATTATCAGTCATACTGCCCTATATAATTTAAATATTGTTATTTTTAACCAGTAGTTTCCAAATATTACCCATTTTTTCACATTTTAATTTGAAGTTTAGAGAAAATAATAAGAGAAAAACAAAGATGTTTTAAATGTTAGCATCAAGTATCCAATTGTAACCGTAACATATTCCTCAAAATCTTCATATTGTGGGGCACCTGAGTGGCTCAGTTGGTTAAGCGACTGCCTTCGGCTCAGGTCATGATCCTGGAGACCCGGGATTGAGTCCCACATTGGGCTCCCTGCTCAGCAGGAGGCCTCCTTCTCCCTCTCTCACTCCCCTTGCTTGTGTTCCCTCTCTGGCTGTGTTTCTCTCTGTCAAATAAATAAAATCTTAGAAAAAAAATCTTCATATTGCAAAGTTATAAAAGACAAATTGGTAAAAGAACACAGCTATACTGAGCTCATGGACTCTTAGTTTACTACTTCTTTCCCTCATGACATTTTTATGCCTTGGGACAAAGTTATCTGGCTTTTTATAATATAATTAGAAAATGAGACATGGATTTTGATATGAAAGTGTCAGTTTTAGAATTGAAGTATATGTTGCCATTTTCTGTTCCTATTCTCCTCAACCAAATCCCATATTTTTTAGATCATTCACAATAACAAGTTTGAGGAATAAACTTTCACTATATAATTAGAAGAGTTTTATTATTATCATACTTTCTTATTTAGTAAATAATGAAAATGTTTCTGTAATTAGATCTAATTCTTAATAGCTAACTATTCTTTCCTTTTATGGATAAAACAACTTATTTTTGCAACTAAAACATTTTTGCAACAAATTCTTTTAGGCATATTTCTTATACTCATTATTGAAAAGTTGATAACAGTGAAATAAACAGGACTAGGAATCTGGTTACACTATTGAGAAATAAAATGCATATTCTCTTTTGCCAGAACTGGATATGAAGGTTTTATATTCACCAGCACTTCTGTGAGCATCATCTTAAAATGTGATTTTTTTTTTTCTTGACTGCCTGTGACTTTGATCCCCACCTTAAATATATCATTGTCATTGGAAATTTCCTGTTTGTGAACTGTCTGTTAGCATTTAGCCACTATTCATGTTGAGTTGTTTTTCTCTGGGTAAGCTCAGTGCTTATCATAATTTTCAGCCTTTCACCAGCCATGTTGTAACCCTCCACCCTCCAATGAGATTTTTTGGTTTTGTTCCTTTGCATTTTTTTGCATTTGTATTTATTTAGTTTTTGCTCTTTAAATTTTTATTTTTATGTAACAAAATATATCTACATTTTCATTTTTTGAATTTTGGGATTTGTATCTTTGTTTAAGAAATTTTCCTGGGGTGCCTGGGTGGCTCAGGTCATGATATTAGGGTCCTGGCATTGAACCCCATATCAGTATCAGGCTCTCTGCTCAGCAGGGAACCTTCTTCCTCCTCTCTCTCTGCCTGCCTCTCTGCCTACTTGTGATCTCTCTCTCTCTGTTAAATAAATAAATAAAATCTTTAAAAAAATAAATTTTCCTTACCCTAAACCTATAAAATATACTCTTGTCCTTAATTTTACATCTTTGTTAAATTATTTAATTTTATTCTTGATCTAACTCAAATTAGTATTTATATGTGGATGGATGTGGGGAATTCTCTATTTTCTCCCAGATCATTTTAAAATATGTCAAAATGTAACCTTTATCATACATATGTTTTTTATATAAATCCTTTCCTTAGGTGGAGCATCAGGGTCCCTCTGTCATTTAAGCATCTGCCTTTCGGTCAGGTCATGATCCCAGAGTCCTGGGATTGGGTCCTGCATCAGTCCCTGCTCAGCAGAGCTCTGCTTCTCCCTTTACTTCTGTTGCTCTCTCTGCTTGTGCAGTCTCTCTCTCTGTCTGATAAATAAATAAAATCTTCAAAAAATAAAAAAATATTAATCCTTTTATTAGGTAAATAATATTGTGACTAAAGTGTTTTTATAGAAATTTACTCTTTGGCAGGTATATTCTCCTATTGTCCTTATTTTAAAATATTTTTTCTTAATATTTATGCTTCTCCTTTCCATTATGTAAATATTTGGGAACTCAGCAATGGTCATCAAATGCCTGTTATATGCTAGGGACTTTTCTATATGCTGTGGGATATGGCAGTGGTGAAGACTGGCATCAGTGCTAAAAGGAAATTAAAGAATAGATCCAGTCAATATCTGAGCACCACTTTATATTTCATAGATGTTTATAGACCTCTTCCTTACATGGTTTTATAGAAACAATACAACTTTATTTTTTATTTCCTCATGACCAAGGGATCTTTATTAGTAATTTTTTGATTAAGTGTAATGAACAAACACTGTTGTATTGGTTTCAGGTATATAATATAGTGATTCAACAATTCTATACATTTTTCAGTACTCCTCAAGATAAATGTACTCTTCATCCCCTTCACCTATTTCACCCAACATCCATCCATTTCTTCTCTAATAACCATCAATTTGTTCTCTGTATTTAGGAAACTCTTTGTTTCTTTTTCATTTGCTTTGTTTCTTAAATTGCGCATATGAGTGAAAGTGTATGACATTTGTTTTTTTCCCGACTGACTTATTTCATTTAGCATAGCATTATACCTTCAGATTCATCCACATTGTTGTAAATAACAAGATGTCATTCTTTTTTATTACTGAGTAATATTTCATTGTATATGTGTATGTCTGTGTATACACACACTCACTATATATATGTGTATGTATTGCACATATATACACCACATTTTCTTTATCTATTCACTATGGATGGACACTTGGAATGCCCTGATATCTTGGCTATTATAAATAATGCTGCAACTAACATATGGGTGCATATATCCTTTTGAATTATGTTTTTGTTTTATTTGGGTAAATACATGGTAATAGAATTACTGAATCATTAATGGTATTTTTTTTATAAATCTCTCATGAAAGACATTTTTTATTGCCCTTAATGTTTAAATTTTAAATTATATTTTTATCATATTGAATTTTTATTTATTCAATAATTATTATTTAATAAATTATTAAATCATTCTTAAATAAATAAATAATCATAAATTATTTAATTTCTGATTAAATATTCTGAATGTCCCATAGCACTTGAAAATATATTTTCATTATTGTGGTTTTAAGGGTTTGTATGTATTTAATAATTAAGTTTTTCAGGTCTTCTGTAATCTTATTAAATTTTGATCACTTTTTATGTGACATGTATGTGAATTTTGGCTATGTATACCCCTTATAATATTTTCTATTCATGTTAAGTATTTTCTTTGAGATTATTTTGAAATATTAAGCTATTGTTTCCACGTTGTGTGCCCACATTTTCTGATACATTCTCACTTTCTTTTACAAGCTTATATCACTTATTTTTATCTTTTTAAACTATTAATTTGATGAGTGTTACCCTGTATTTTCTGTTTCTCTCAGATAAATGTGGAGGGCCTGTTAGAGACTTACAGTGGAGTATGTGCTATCATACCTTCTGGCTTCACAGCTCTCTCCAATGTGTCTACCCAAAAAGACTTGAAATATGGCATCAGTACATAACTACTGCCCCTCATGGTCAAGTATACTCAAGACCATTTGGTAGTTTCAAGATGGAATCTAAGTCTTCCAGTCCCCTCTGCACTAGCTATCTGAAACTCTTCTATTATGCTGTGCACTTCTGTGTAGTGCAATTTGTCTTCTGTGGCAATATTCATCCATGAAGTAGAAACTCTAGAAAGAAGCATTTGATAATTTCGAGATTTGTTAGTCCCAGGAGCCTCATTTCTTCTCATAATCGTAAATCTATACAGCTTTCCACATTTACCCAAAGTTCAGAACCAGTGAGAAATTGTCTTAATTTCACATATGTCTCCCTACATTCCCTCAATGAACACAGTTCTCTCCTTTTAAAGGTGTGTGGTTAGTAGCAAGGTTGTATTTGTTATAGAGTCAATAGACATTCATTAATAAATTTATTTAATTTACATTCATCTAGAATGTTGCTGTCTCTGAATTCAATAGAAGGAGTCTCCAAGGTACTAACCATGATAAGAGGCCTGTGTTAGATTTACAGCTACTCTATGGTACTATTTTCTTAGTGTCAATACCAAAGTAACTATTCCAAAATAGAGTAAAAACACCATAAATGGCCTTGGCTCTGTGAGCTCAAGTTTTTTATACTTTAAAAAGTGTATAAATCTAAATCTGTGTGGTAATATGTGGTAAAGTTGTCAAAAACTGGATTATACTGATGATTTGTTTTTGTCTGCAACATTTTAATGAATGTAAACACACATAACTAAATCTATATATCCTTTAGAATAGGAAGACACATATTTCATGTGTAATAAAGTCGCAGTATGGGATGATTGACTGCCATCCATAAACGCTATTTATCTATTATTGAATAGTCTAACAACAGCTTGAAACCAAAGTGTGACAAAAAATAAATATCAGCCCAAGTTAGAGAGATTTCTGTGTCTAAATTTATAAAGAATTATGATATGTGTAGGCTCCAAAATGAATTATGATGGAAGTGATTGAGATATTAGTAATTTTAGCCTCTGTTGAATGAGAATTAAAAAAAACTAATATAAGTATAAAAATCCAAGATTTTATTTTCAAATTTGTAGTTAAATAAAAGAGAATAGTGTTTGATAATTAGCAACACAATGCATTAAAAATGTTTCACAATTACTTGTTCTCTGTTGCTAGACACCTATAGTTGTTTTTTGTTTGTTTGTTTGTTTTAAGATTCCATCTATTTATTTGACAGAGAGAAACACAGCCAGAGAGGGAACACATACAGGGGGAGTGAGAGAGGGAGAGGCAGGCTTCCGGTCGAGCAGGGAGCCCAATGTGGCCCGATCCCGGGACTCCGGGACCATGACCTGAGCCGAAGGCAGTCGTCCAACCAACTGAGCCACCCAGGTACCCCTAGACACCAATAGTTTTATTTGGGTGAAGATTTTAATCAACTCAAAACACACTCT
This sequence comes from Spilogale gracilis, assembly GCA_004023965.1. Taxonomy (NCBI): domain Eukaryota; kingdom Metazoa; phylum Chordata; class Mammalia; order Carnivora; family Mephitidae; genus Spilogale; species Spilogale gracilis. The sequence continues at coordinate 39,331 of PITA01006786.1, forward strand.
GTTTATTATGATAGAATATTTAGTTTAAAAACGAAAGCATGCTTGTTTCTTCCTCAGAGCATCAAACAAAAAGAAAAGTATAATTTGAGAAACTCATTTTCACAAGATGAATTTCCTCTATCCAGTCACTCAATGAACATTCTCAGAGAGATAAGTGTCCCTGTATGGTCCCATGAAGGATGCAAACTTACAAATAAACATATGATAAAGCAAAGTTAATTCATAAAAGCATGAGAGTGGAAAAACAAAAATGAAACAAAACACTCTTGTTTTCATGAACTAAAAGTTCTTTATTGTTTCTTTTTTTTTAACAACATTAACTACATTAACTACAACAAGAAGTAAATTTCCCAAAACATTTTAAAAGAATATATAGCTACTATAATTTTAGAACCTTGCTATTTTAAAGCAAGAAGCTAGGGCACTAAAGCAAATATTTTCTCAACAGTGAAAATGCATTTAATTCCACAAAATTATCAGGACAATGAATGAATTTTATCATTGAATTATTAACCTTGTGATATGAGAAAAGTAATATATAAACTAACTTAGAGATAAATACCACCCATATAAAAATATTTATCTAGATATTGTGAACTGACACTGCTCTTAATTAGAACAGATATCATCCCTGTAAAGGGAAAAATTGCAGAAAATGAGATTTGGACAAAAGATGGTTGTCTTAGTCTGCTTGAAACAACATAACAAGATATCATAGACGTAAATGACTTAAATGATAGAAATTTATTTCTCACCATTCTCAAGGCTGGAAGTCCAAGGTCAAGATGCTAATAATGGGGATTTCATTCAGAGATTCTTCACTTGGCTTATAGGCAGCTGTCATTTCTTTGTGTTTTTTCATAAAATCTTTGTGCCTTTTACGTCTAACATAAGTACACTGAGTTCAGAATTAAACCTCAAAAATTATTTTAAAAGTAAAAAAATTAGTTATTAAGATAAGAATCCATTCAAACTGTGTACATTTTTCATTATCTTAAAATCACCAGTAAAGTTTGTCTTTTTTTTTTAAGACTTTATTTATTTGATAGAGAGAAACACAGCTAGAGAGGGAATACAATCAGGGGGAGTGGGAGAAGAAGAAGCAGGCTTCCTGCCAAGCAGGAAGCTTGATTCAGCACTCTGTCCCAGGACTCCAGGATCATGACCTGAGCCAAAGGCAGATGCTTAATGACTGAGCCATCCAGGTACCCCAAAATCAGTCTTCTTTAAAACTATATAGCAATGATACCAAGGTTATTTTTAAAAATCATGTACAGATAAAGTTTATGATGATGGTTTGGAGATCCTAATTCAGGAAGATTTATAAAAATAAAAATTATTTATGCCCATAAAGGGCAACATTTTTTTTGGAAAGATTTTACTCATTTATTTGTCAGAGAGAAAGAGGGAGAGAAGGGACAAGCATGGAAAGCTGCTGGCAAAGAGAGAAGCAGGCTTCCTCTGAGAAAGGAGTCAGACATGGGACTAGATCTCAGGACCCTGGGATCCCTAAAGGACAAAATGTAATAAAAAAAGATATAAAAATGTTATAAAATACATGATCAAAATGAGATTTTTATTTAAGGGCCATTGATTAAAGACCTAAATGTGAGACCTGAAACCATAAAAATCCTAAATGAAAACATAGGCAATTAGCTCTTGAACGTTAGCCTTAGCAACATATTTATGGGTATGTTTCCTCAGGCAAGGGGAAAAAAAAGACTAATAAACTATTGGGATTACCACCAAAATTAAAAGTTTATGCATAGCACAGGAAAACATCAACAAAACAAAAGATATTTTCAAATGATATATCCAATAAGGGATTAATATCCAAAATACATAAAGAACTTACACAACTCAACACACACATACACACACACACACAATCTCCAATTAAAAATGAGCAGACAACCTGAATAGATATTGTTCAAAACAAGATACTCAGATGGCCGACAGACACATGAAAAAATGCTCAATATCATCATCAAGGAAATGCAAGTCAAAACCAGAATGATAATAGTCAGAATGGGTAATATCAGAAAGACAATAACAAATAATAAAAGTGGAGGAAAGAGAACATTCATGTACTGTTGGTAGGAATGTAAACTGGTACAACCACTGTTGAAAGCAGTACAAAGTTTTCTCAAAAAGTTAAAAATATAAGTATCATATGATCCAGTAATCTACCCTGGGTATTTACACAAAGAAAATAAAGATGCTATTTCTTTTTTTTTTTTTTAAAGATTTTATTTATTTATTTGACAGAGAGAAACACAGCTAGAGAGGGAACACAAGCAGAGAGACTGAAAGAGGGAGAAGCAGGCTTCCCGCCAAGCAGGCAGCCCCATGTGGGGCTTGATCCCAGGTCTCCAGGATCATGAACTGAACCGAAAGCAGTCGCTTAACCAACTGAGCCACCCAGGAGCCCCTAAAGATGCTATTTCAAAGAGATATGTGTTAATTGAAGAATTATTTAAAATAACCAAAATATGGAAGCAACTTAACTGTCCATTGATAGATCAGTGGGTAATGAAAAATTAAATTATATATATATATATATATATATATATATATATGATGGAATATTGCTTAGTCATAAAAATAATGAGATCTTGCCATTTGCAACAACATGTATGGACCTAGAGGGTATTATGCTGAGTGAAATAAGTTAAAGAGAGAAATACAAATGCCATAAGACTTCTCTTATATATAGAACTAAAAAAAAAGTTCACACATACACAACAGAAATAGACTCATAAATACAGAAAAGAAAAGAAAAAACACACAAAAAAAACACTGGTAGTTAGTTGCCAGAGGGAAGGAGGGATGGTCAAAATAGATGATGGTTATTAAAAAGTATAAACTTCTGGTTATAAAGTAAATAAGCCATGAAGATGAATAGCAGCAAAAGTATAGTCAATAATATTGCAATAGCATTGTATGGTAATGGATTGTGACTACATTTTTTTGTGGTAAGAACTGAGTAATGTCTAGAATTGTCAAATCACTATGCTGAACACCCAAAATTAATATAGCATTGTATGTCAACTATATTTCAATGAAATATAATCATGAAACAAACATAGTACCCCAGAAACAATTATTGAGGTTTCCCAAAAGAACAGAAGGTGCACGTTGCCAGTGGCATCCCATGGTGCTTCCAAGCTGGTAATCCATAAATGCCTCAGTTTAGTGTGAATAACAAAGTCTTGTCTGTTGGATTGAGAGTAATCAGCACATTTGTCCTGGTTGTCCATGACACCCACTCCTCTGCCCCACAGAATGACTAAGAATGGAGGTGTAGACAACATCCTGAGCTTTTGTGCATGTGAAGTATAAGAGTTGGGGCCACCTTCTGTCTTACCTTCTGTCTTAAGAGTCAGAGCTCTCTGGAGAGGGATGTCAGACTCAGATTCTAAGTTTCTTATAGCTGTTTGGGAGAGCAACACCTGGGTATTATACTTTCAGAGAAAATCTCCAGGGGCAATTCTGAAAAATTATGGTCATTACTACTCCCCCATTCCCTGCACTATCCAGATTTTAAGGAAGTCTTTCTCAGTCATATTTTTTTCTTCATTCTTCATTTTCACAAAATAAGCCTCTTCTATTTCAGTAACTATACATTTACTTCCCCCCCCCCCCCCGCAATAATCTCTTACTCTCATCCAGTCTTTATCCAGAAGGACCTGGTAGAATAAGGACAAAAGTTTTTTCATATAATTTAACCAGAAATAGATGTGAATTTTATAGGTCCTTGTTCATTAAGGCTACCACCTTGAGGATGTGCCAATCTGGATGACCTGGGGTTGCTGTTGAGAGAAAGAATGATATCATGCCCAGGGATGATCAAGGCAGAATTCTGAATTTTCAAATATCTCCTTATGTCCTCCTACTCCTTTCACCCTGATTATTACTGATGCATCAGACTTGGGAATATATATACCTTTCTGGGAACGGTTGCATCTTAGAAAACATCAAATAAACAATGATAAACTGGCTTACTAAGGCAGACCAGGAGAAAAAAGGAGGAGTAAAGTCAGTCTATCAGCTCATTGTTGAATAACATCTGCCATAAAAGGTATATCATTATTAAACTGTGATTCATCTAAAAAGTCAAACACAAGACACTAATTAGCTTTTTTTTTTTTTTAAAATAAAGTTTCTTTTTTCTTTCTTTTTTTTTTTTTTTTTAAGATTTTATTTATTTATTTGACAGAGAGAAAAACAGCTAGAGAGGGAACACAAGCAGAAGGACTGAGAGAGGGAGAAGCAGGCTTCCCGCCGAGCAGGGAGCCCGATGTGGGGCTCGATCCCGGGTCTCCAGGATCGTGACCCGAGCTGAAGGCCCAACCAACTGAGCCACCCAGGCGCCCCACTAATTAGCTTTTTTAAAAAAAATATTTTACTTATTTATTTGACAGAAAAAGTGAGAGAGAGAGCACAAGCAGGGGAACAGCAGACTCCCTGCTGAGTAAAGAGCCCAATGTAGGGCTTGATCCTAGGACCCTGGATCATGACTTGAGCCAGAGGCAGATACTTAACCAACTGAACCACCCAGGCTTTAACTAGCTTTGACTGAAACATAGGAATGTCCATAATCAGCCAATTAGTAGACCAGAGAGCAGGTTGAAAGTCTGAAGTTGTCAATGTGCCAGGAGAGGTTGGGGGCACATTCCATGCAGGGTGGCCTCCCAACCTAGAGGCAAAGAGGGTATCTATGACAAAATTCGTAAATCTGGCTTGTAGTTACTTCCTCTCTCGCAGAAACAGTGACACACTCAGTAGCTCAATCTTAGTTGTTCTAGTCTGAGAACAAATGTTTCCGTATTGCATTAACTCTCCCAGACACAACATGATTCATTTCCACAGTCGTGACTCCCAAAAAATGGTATCCTTAATCTGCAACAGCCTGTGAGTCTGAGTTTTGTCCATGGAGCAGAATGACCATGCCTGCTTTCAGTTTGGAATACCCACTACTGAGCTAAAACAGCTACAACAGACATCATGGAGTTAAGGTAGCTAAAAATATCAGCCAGGCTCTGGCACTTAGGAGAAATTCTGTGAGTCAAAGATCACCAAAGAGCTGGCATCTCTGGCTTTACTATAAACAGTGGAGTTGGAGATAAATCACACCTTACCACCATATTACTTTCTCCCCCAAAAAAGACACACTCATTTTCTCATGAAGAGCTGAGATGCTAATGGGGATAAGCTGGCTACAACCGTCACTATACCATATCTATTTAACAAGCATGACTTTTGGTGCCTTCTCTAACCACAGACTTTAACTTGACCCACTAAAAAAATAAATAAATAAATAAATTAGCATCAGGAAAAAAAAAAGACATTATGTCAGAGAGCCACCAGGTTTCTATGACCTAGGCATCCAGTTTATTAAGAGCTCATCAGCAAGCTGCATTTAATACAAAAGCATATCTAATAACCCTGGAATATGTGTGGTCTTCCATCCTCCTTGGATGTAGACCTTGATCTTACCCCTAATCCTTAAAGTTACTGAGATTGGTAAATAAATTCTTAAAAAAAAAAAAAAAAGTGCTGGGGTGGCCTGTGAGGCTCAGTCAGTTAAACATCTGCCTTCAGCTCAGGTCATGGCCCCAGAGTCCTGGGATAGAGCTCCACATCTAGCTCTCTGCTCAGCAGGGAGCCTACTTCTCCCTCTCCCTCTGCTGCTACCCCTGCTTGTGCTTTCTCTCACTCTCTCTGTCTCTGTCTCTCTGTCTCTCTCCCTAACAAATAAAGAAATAAAATATTTTAAAAAATAAATAAAATTGCTGAGATTAAGGATAGAAGAAAACAAAGAATAAGGGAACACAGATAAAATGTCTCTGCTCTTAAAAGAATCATTAAACATTATACCAAAAACTAATGATACTATACATTTGCTAAATGAATTTAAATAAAAATTAAATTAAAATAATTTAAACAAAATAAGATGAAATAAATAAAATAAAATATAGGTCTTCAATATACATGATGAGTAACAGAACTGTGAGCTAATAAAGAAGTATTGTTTAAAAAAAAATGAGTTTTCTTCACCAAAGTCCCACTCACTCTCAGAACACTTGGATCCTTGTCCTGTTGCTTGGAGGAAAGAAAGAATAAAAAATGAAATCACTATTCAGGTTTCTTGCTTCAACCTTACCATCTGTTATTTGGCTTACAACTGCCTTCCAAGTTCTTCCTCAGTGGGCAGCAGAGTAGAAAAAAGATATATTTCTCAATTGACCAAACAATTTTCAAGATATCTGCTATCAACATTGATGCACAACCTCCTCACTTTTCCTTTTCAAGGTCATGTTTGTTCATGTGTATCTCATCCTTGTTATCAAAATTAAGTTGCTAAGGACACTTCTATTGCATTCATATGAGAGGCCCTCACCCTTTTTAATGTACTGTTCATGAACAGGAAAAATTATAGTCTATTTCATTATTGATAATATATTATAATGACAAGATGACTGTGTTTTAGCATCTAGTTGTCATTGTGGACAGTAAAAAGGAGAGAAAGCAAGAATCAAGAGTTCATGATGACATATTGAGTTACTGTCTTCCAACTTCTGATAGATATAAATATTCTTATTATTTAATCCCAGGTAAATTAGATTTTTTGTTATTTGTAACTCATGTGACACCACATTTATACAAAACTTGGTACAAGGATTTGGGATGCTAAAATATCAAATCTACTGATTGAAGAAAGTAGGATGATGAGTCTCTGAAAGGATACTGTAGTATGCAATTTAAGGGAGCATGACCTTTTTAGAATAATATGTAAATGGTGCCCCTGGAGTTGTATACAGAGGTAAACATTTTAACTACTGTTGATTGTATCAGCAAAACCATTGCTTTTAATCCTATTTAGCATTAATTAGTAAAATAAAGTTGTCAGAAACATTTCACATATTATGCCAGAGGTTGCATTTGAAGACAAATGTGTTACCATTTGCAGATTACCAAATGGGTTTAAAATTATGTACATTTTCTAAATTAGTTTTCTATTGCTACTATAACAAATTACATCCCGAATTTAGTGGTTTAAAACAATCCATAGATATATATTACAGTTCTGGAGGTTAGAAGTCCAAAATGAGTATTGAGGGGATAAACTCAATATTTGGCAGGTTTGGTTCCTTCTGGGGCCTTCAGGGGAGAATATATCCCTTGACTCTTCCAGATTTTGGAAACTACCTGCCTTCTTTTGCTCCTGCTCATATGACTCTATCTCTCCTTCCATGGCACTTTGCTTTCTCTTCCATTGGCCCTCCTGATGTCCTGTTATAAGGCCCTTGTGATTACATTTAGGACCCATTGGGAGGATAGTCTCCCATCTGAAGACCTCTAGCTTAGTCACATCTGCAAAGTCCCTTTGCCATATTATGTAACATATTATGTAACAGTCACAGGTTCTGGGCATAGAACAGGGACAACTTTGGAAGACTTATTATACAGCCTGCCACAATTACAATATGACATTTTACCAATGGCATAAGCTGCTTTATTTCCTAATGACATACAGTTTGAAAGGGATACATAGTTGTTAAATAAAGCAATATGTAAAGCCTGTTTATCCTAGCAGAATGATCACTGCTTTTTCGCACTTGAGAATAAACTGTGACAATAAAAATGACATTTTTTAGACCTTTATTTAAACACATACTGGCATTTTAGTTACAGATGTACAATATAGTGATTCAACAATTCTATGTATTACTCAGTGCTCATCGTGATAAGTAAACCCTTAATCCTCTCCATCTATTTTATCCAACTGGTAACCATCAGTTTGATCTCTATAGTTAAGAGCCTATTTTTCAGGGGACCCTGGGTGGCTCAGTCAGTTAAGCATCTGCCTTAGGCTCAAGTCATTATCCCTGGGTCATAGGATTGAGTCCCACATTGGGCTCTCTGCTCCGTGGAGATTCTGCTTCTCCCTCTCCCTATACTGCTCTCCCTACTTGTGTTCTCTTTCTCTCTGTCAAATAAATAAATAAAATCTTTTTAAAAAATGATCTATTTTTTTCATTTTGTCTCTTATTTTCTTTCTTTTGTTTCTCAAACTCTATATGAGTGAAATCATATATTTGTCTCTCTGACTAACTTATTTTACTTAGCATTATACTTTCTAAATCCTTCCATGGTGTTGCAAATGACAAAATTTTATTTTTTTCTATGACTAATTCCATTGTGTCTGTATACATCTTCTTTATCTTTTCATCCAAGTATGGACATAGGGCTGGTTACAAAATTTGGCTATTATAAATAATTCTACAAGAGACATAGGGCAGCATGTATCTTTTCAAACTAGTATTTTTGTGTTCTTTGATTAAATATCCAGTAGTGGAATTACTGGATCATATGGAAGTTCTATTTTTTTATTTTTTTGAGGAATCTCTACATTGTTTTTCACAGTGGCTGCACCAGTTTGCTTTCCCAACAGTGCACAAGTGTCCTTTTCCTCCACATCTTTGTCAATATTTGTTGTTTCTTGTGTGTATGTGGGGTTCAGACATTCTGGCAGCTGTGAAGTGATATGTCATTGTGATTTTTCTTGGAGCATCTTTTCATGTGTCTCTTGACCTTCTGGATATCTTCTTTGCAGAAAAGTCTTTTCATGTCTTCTGCTCATTTTATTTGGATTATTTGGGTTTTTTTTTTTTTAGTTGTTGAGTAACATATGTTCTTTATATATTTGGATACTAATCCTTTATCAGATATGCTACTTGCAAATATCTTCTCCCATTCAGTATGTTGTCTTCTAGTTTGGTTGATTGTTTCTTTCGATGTGCAGAAGTTTTTTATTTTGCTGTAGTTCTAATAGTTTATTTTTGCTTCTGTTTCCCATGCTTTGGGAGATATATATAGAAAAATGTTTCTGTGACCAATATTAGAGAAATTATTACCTGTACTCTCTTCTAGGATTTTTAAGGCTTCACGTCTCACATTAGGTCTTATTTTAATCCATTTTTAATCTCATTTTTGTGTATGTCATGAGAAAATGCCCCAGTTTCATGCTTTTGAATGTAGCTGCATTTTTCACATAGGATATTCCTGCCTTCTTTGTCAAAGACTAATTTACCATATAATTGTGGGTTTGTTTCTGGGCTGTCTATTCCATTCTATTGTTCTATATGGGGTGTGTGTGTGTGTGTGTGTGTGTGTGTGTGCCAGTACCATACTGTTTCGATTATCACAGCTTGTATATCTTGAAATCTGGCGTTAAGACACCTCCATTTTTCTTCTTCTTTTTCAAGATTGCTTTGGCTATTTAGGTCTTTTGTGGTTCTGTACAAATTTTAGGATTATTTGTTCTAGTTCTGTGAAAAATGTTGTTAGCATTTTAATAGAGATTGTGTTAAATCTGTAGATTGCTTTGGGAAGCATGTACATTTTAATAGTATTTGTTCTTCCTACCCATGAGTATGAAATATCTTTCCATTTGTGTCATTTTCAATGTCTTTTTAAATATTTTATCATTTTCAGAGTACAGGTCATTCATGGCTTTGGTTAAGTTTATTCTTAGGTGTTATTTTCTTTTTAGTGCAATTGAAAATGAAATGGTTCCTTAACTTTTCTTTCTGCTACTTCATATTAGTGTATAGAAATGCAACAGATTTCTGTTTATTGATTTTGTATCCCGCAACCTTACTGAATTCACTTATCAATTATGTATTTTTTGGTGGAGTTTTTAGGATTTTCTATATATAGTATCATATCATCTACAAATAATGAAAGTTTTACTTCTTCCTTTGCTTCATCTAATTTGGATGCCTTTTATTTCCTTTCTATATCTAGAACTTCCAGGACTGTGGTGAATGAAAGTGATGAGAGTGGATTTTCCTATATTTTTCCTGTCTTGGAAAAGCTGTCAGTTTTTAACCATTGGCTATAATATTAGCTGTGGGTTTTTCATATATGGCTTGTACTATGTTAAGGTATGTTCCCTCCAAACCTGTGTTAAGGGTTTTTATCATGAATGGATGTTGCACTTTGTCAAATACTATTTCTGTAGGTTTTGAGAGGATCATATAGTTTTTTATCCTTTCTTTTCTTTTATCTTTTTTAAAATTTATTTTTATTATTTTTTATCCTTTCTCTTCTTGATGTGATGTATCATGTTAATGAAATTCTGTATATCGAACCACTTTTAATTCCAGGAATAAATCCCACTTGATAAAGGTGAATGTTTTTTTAATGGACTTTGTGTTTCAATTTGCTATTTTATTGAGGATTTTGTTCATCTTTGCTCATTGGAGGTATTAAACTATCGTTCTCTCTCTTTCTTCTTTTTAATAGTGTCTTTATCTTGTTTTAATATCATGGTAATGCTAGCCTCATAATATGAATTGGAAGCTTTTCTTCCTTTTCTATTTTTTTGGAATAGTTTGAGAAGAATAAGTATTAACTCTTCTTTAAATGTTTGGTAGTATTCATCTGTGAACATGTCAGGTCCTGGATTTCAGTTTGTTGGGAGATTTTGATTATTGATTCAATTCATTGCTGAAAATCAGTCTGTTCAAGTATTTCTATTTCCTCCTGTTTCAGTTTTGGAAAGTTATATGTTTCTAGGAATTTACCCATTTCTTCTAAATTGTCTAGTTTGTTGTCATATAATTTTCCATAATATTCTATTATAATTATTTGTATTTCTATGGTATCAGTTGTTATTTTTCCTCTTTCTGATTTTGTTTGAGCCTCCTCTCCAGGAAAAGGTTTATCAATTTTGTTGGTCTTTTTAAAGAACGAGATCCTGGTTTCATTAATCTGTTGGTTTTGTTTGTTTTGGTAGCTTTTTTTTTTTTCATTTAATTTCTTTTTTTTTTTAATACTTATTTATTTGGCAGAAAGAGAGAGAGAGAGAGAGAGAGAGAGAGAGAGAGTACAAACAGGGGGAGCAGCAGACAAAGGGAGTGGGAGAAGCAGGCTCCCAATGTAGGGCTCCATCCTAGAATTTTGAGATCATGACCTAAACAGAAGGCAGATGCTTAACCAACTGAGCCACCCAGGCACCCTATTTTGTATATTTCCACTCTAATCTTTATTAGTACCTTTTTTTTTTTTTTCCCCACTGGTTTGGGGTTTTATTTGTTTGTTCGTTTGTTTTTTCATAGCTCCTTTAATTGTAAAGTGAAGTTATTTATATGAGATATCTCTTGCTTCTTGAGACAGGCCTATATTGTTCTCAACTTTAGCCTTAAAACAACTTTTTCTACCTCCAAAATATTGGACCATTGTGTTTTCATTTTCATTTGTCTCCATCTATTTCTTTTTTAAATTTCATCTTAAATTTCTTGGGTAACCCATTCATTGTTTAGTAACATGTTTTTGTTTGTTTGTTTGTTTTTTCGAGATTTTATTTATTTATTTGAGAGAGAGATCACAAGTAGGAAAGAGGCAGGCAGAGAGAGAGGAGGAAGCACGGAGCCTGATGTGGGCCTCCATTCCAGGACCCTCAGATCATAACCTGAGCCGAAGGCAGAAGCTTTAACCCACTGAGCCACCCAGGCGCCCTGGTAACATGTTTTTTAACCTCTGTGTATTTCTGTCTTTGCCAGATTTTTTCTTGTGGTTGATCTCTAGTTTCATAATATTGTTGTTGAAAAAGATACATGGTATGATTTTAACCTTTTTAGTTTGTTGAAACTTGTTTCATGGCCTAATATGTGTTCTGTTCTGGAGAATATTTTATGTGCACCTGAAAAGAATCTGTATTCTGCTGTTTTAGGATGGAGTGTTTGAAAATATGTTAGATCCATCTGGTCCAATCTGTCATTAAAAGACAACATCAATGAATGGTGTGTTAAATTGATATGAATGGTGTGTTAAAGTCCCCTACTATTATCATATTATTATCAATTAGTTCCTTTATGTATGTTAATACAGGTTTTATGTATTTGGTTGCATAAATATTTATAATTATTATCTTGTTGTTGGATTGTTCACTTTATGATTATATAGTGTCCTTCTTTGTCTTTTGTTACTATTGCATTTGTTTCAAAGTGTATTTTATCTAATTATTGCTACCCTGGGTTTCTTTTCACTTCCACTTGTATGATAAATGCTTTTCTGTCACTTCACTTTCAATCTGCATGCCTTTAGTTCTGAAATGGCAGATATAGGCACCACATAGATGGGTCTTGCTTGTTCTTTTTTTTTTTAATCAATTTTTTCATCTTATGTCTTTCGACAGAAATTCTTAGTTCATTTACATTCTAAATAATTATTGATAAGTATGTACCCCTTGTCATTTTGTTACTTGTTTTATGGTTGTTTTTTGAGTCCTTTTATGTTCCTTTCTTCTCTTTTTTTTCCCCCTTTCTTCTCTTGTTTTCTTTTTCATGGTTTGCTGGCTTTCTTTAGTGATATGCTTGGATCGTTTCTCTTTATTTTTTTGCATATCTGTTACTCATTTTCATTTATTTATTTGTTTGTTTGTTTATTTATTTGTTTATTTATTATTTTTTAAAAGATTTTATTTATTTATTTGATAGAGAGAAACACAGCCAGAGAGGGAACACAAGCAGGGGGAGTGAGAGAGAGAGAAGCAGGCTTCCCGCCGAGCAGGAATCCCGATGTGGGACTCAATCCCGGGTCTCCAGGATCATGACCTGAGCTGAAAGCAGTCAGTTAACCAACTGAGCCACCCAGACGCCCCTGTTACTCATTTTTAATTTATGATTACCATTAACATTATATATAACATCTTCTCTGTATAGTAGTCTGTATTTTTTAAAGATTTTATTTATTTATTTATTTATTTATTTATTTAAGAGAAAGAGAGAGAATCTGAAGCACTTTCCATGCTGAGTATAGAGTCCAAATTGAGACTTGATCTCACAACTGTGAGGTCATGTCCTAAGCCAAAACCAACAGTTGGATGATTAACCAACTGAGCCACCTAGGCACCCATATAGCAGTCTACATTAACTTGATAATCACTTAGGTTTGAACCCATTCTTTACTTTTCTCCCCTCCATATGTTAGATATACAGTTTCTTATTTTACATTTTTTAGAGGTGAACCCCTTGACTGATTTTTAATAGATATACTTATTTTTAATATTTTATGCTTCTTGTTTTTCTTACTCCTACTTAGGATTTTTCCTTTTTTTTTTTTAAAGATTTTATTTATTAATTTGACAGAGAGAAACACAGCTAGAGAGCGAACACAAGCAGGGGGAGTAAGAGAGGGAGAAGCAGGCTTACCTCTGAGCAGGAAGCCCAATGTGGGGTTTGATCCAGGCATGACCTGAGCTGAAGGCAGAAGCTTAATTACTGAGCCACCCAGGTGCCCCAGGATCTTTCCTTTCATTCAAGGAGTCACTTTTATGATTTCTTGTAGGACTGGGTGAGTGGTCATTAATTCCTCTAACTTTTGTTTGTCTGGGAAACTTTTTATCTCTTCTATTCTGAATGATAACCTTACCTCATAGAATATTCTTTAATGTAGGTGGTTTTCTTTCAGCACTTTGAATATATCATGTAGTTCCTTTCTGGCTTGCAAATTTTCTGCTACAAAGTTAAATTTTCTGCTGATAGCCCTATGGACTTTCCCTTTTTATGTACCTCTTTTGTTTTTTGTTTTTTTTTTTCTCTGCTTAAAAATTATCTCTTTATTAATTAGTATGTGTTTTGGTGTGAACTTTCTTGGGTTTATTTTGTTGACAGCTCTCTGTTCCTCCTGGATCTAAATTTCTGTTTCCTCCCTCAGATTCAGGAAATTTGCAGTTATTATTTCCTCAAATAAATTTTCTGCCCCCTTTTCTCTCTCTTCTGGATCCATATAATTTGAATGTTATTATGCTCGATGGTGTTGCTGAGTTTCCTAAGTCTCTTTTCACTTGTTATTATTATTGTTGTTGTTGTTATTGTTATTCTTATTGTTTCTGTCTCCTGTTCAGCTTGAATGTTTTCCATTTCTATCTTCCAGGTTGCTGATTCATTCATTCATTCATTCTTCTTCTTCTAGTGTACTATTTATTCAATTTAGTGTTGCTGTTTTTTAATTTCAGTTATTTAATTATTCATCTGATTGTTTCATTTTCATGTTTTCTAACTCTTTGTTAATAGTCTAACTCATGTTTTCTACCCTTCTCTCAAGTGCAGGGAGTATCTGTGATCATTATTTTAAATTCTTTATCTGGAATATTACTCTTCTCCATTTTGCTTAGGTCTCTTGCCCTTACTTTATCCTATTCTTTCCTTTGCAACATACTCCTTTATCTCCTCATTTTGTTAACCCTGTTTCTATGTGTTAGGAAAGTCAGCTCCTGAAAGTAGTGACCATATGAACAAGAGTTCCTGGAGTGCCCTGCAGTGCAGTGGCCCTTGTTCACCAGAACCTTGTACTTCAGGAGTGTCTTCTTTATGTGTTGCCTGCACTCCACTAGACTATTGTGACTGAGCTGTTTTTGCTTTCTATCCAATCATCTGCAATGGCTCTCTTTGTATACTGTAGGGAAGTTTGGTCCCAGTTTTTTTAGTGGGTCAGTCTCAGTGCTGCCATAGGCTTAACTTGAGTCAGACCAGTCATTTATCAGAGATACAGTGGAAGTAAATTGCCAGGCACTGTGCCCATGTTGTCCCCCAGGAGCTTTCATTGGTGGGTGGGGCCTGTATTCAGACCAGATGTTTGCCCAGCACATTACTGGGGCTGCAATCAGACTGTTTGTGTGTGTGGTTATCTTTCTTCTTTCTCTGAAGCAGAAGTCACTTTGGAGTGGTGTTGGCCCATGTCAGGACTGCTTGCACACTACCAGGCTTGTGACACCACTTTGGAGGGGTTGACTGAGGACATATTGGAGAGGGCCGGTCTGCAGAAGAACATGGATGGGCCCTTGGTGCCTGCAAGGTCTGTGCTGATCCACTCCTGGGAGGGAGTCACCCAGCAAAACACCGGTGAGGCTAGGATGGAGGGGGTATGCCTACAAAAGAACACAGGGACAGGGCTTGTGCTGCTAGCAAGGCCTGTGCTGCTGGTCCAGGAGGGTACTTGCAGCTGGCAGGACCAAGGGGGAAGATCCATAAAAGTGCACAAGGGTGAAGTGCATAATGTTAGCAAGGTTTGAGCAGGTCTGCTGTGGGAAGAGACCCGGAGCCAAGACATGGCTGTAGAGGGCATGTCTGGGGAAGAATGCATAGATAGGTACACTATTAGCAACTTATGTATCCAGTGTCTGTGTAGTGTTGGTTCTTGTAGGTTTCCCTGTATCTAGGCTAGGGGGTGGGGGTGGAAAATGGCACATGCAGACTCTCTTGATCCTAGAGAAGTTTCCCAAGGATCCTTGACCTTCCAGCAAATGCTTTGAAATTAGTAAACAAAGCTCTACCTTGTCTGCCCAGGTGTTTTTCAAACTGCTGCTTCTATGCAGTATCTCCATGAGGTTGTTTATTGTTCTGTCCCTTTAGGGGTGGGGACTCAGTATCCTATCACCCTCCTGGCTTTCCTAGACCCAAGCCCACTGATTTCTAAAATGCCAGATTTTAAGCCCTACTGATTATAAGAACACATGAAATTCAGACCTTTTATTTTTGAAAGCTAAGTGTTATGGGGTGCTTCTTCCTCATATAGTCTCCCATTCCTGGGATGCCTGACATGGAGATCTGCTCCTTTCTCCTCTCTGTATGTACGACATCTCTTCCTCCTGCAGAGAGTCTTGTGGGTCCATTCTGCATCTCTGTTTTTCCCACCTTCTTTGATATGACCCCTTCTCTACATTTAACTGTAGGGAGTCTTCTGGTAGTCTTTGGGTCCTTTTCTGGGTTATGTACACTGATGTGGGTACTATCTAGTTGTATCCATGGATTGGGGTCCTCCTACCCCACCATCTTTTCCTTAAGTCAATACAAATGACATTTGTATTACAGAATCATTTATTTCTCACCTGCTAATAATTAGTGTTCATATATTTTCCTAAAAGTTCAGCTTCTAAATTTCAAGCAAAAAAATAGTGGTATAAGTTTTATTCAGACAGAATATGTATTTCATTTTTTTTTTAGATTCAAATATATCATGAAGCTGCCCAAGAAAATTCAAATATGCTGAATATTTTAAAAAGTTCGTGGGATCCCTGGATGGCTCAGTTGGTTAAGTGTCAGACTCTTGACTTTGGCTCAGGTCATCATCTCAGGATCATGGGATCGAGTCCTGCATTAGGGTCTGCATGCATTCAGTGGGTACTCTTCTTTTTTTTTTTTTTTAAGATTTTTATTTATTTGACAGAGAGAAACACAGCTAGAGAGGGAACACAAGCAGGAGGAGTGAGAGAGCGAGAAGCAGGCTTCCCGCCGAGCAGGGAGCCCGATGTGGGGCTCGATCCCGAGTCTCCGGGATCATGACCTGGGCCGAAGGCAGTCACTTAACTAACTGAGCCACCCAGGCGCCCCAAGTGGGTACTCTTCTTGAGATCCTCTCTCACCATTTCCTTCTGGTCCTCCCCTCCATGCTCTCTCCTTTTAAAATATATATATATATGTATATATATAACTTTTTTAAAAAAAGCTTGTTATCTACTTTCTGTTCTTTTTTAACTTATGCTATTCTTTTTACTTTAGTTTCTGAAAATATTATTTTAATAGCCCATGAACTGATAAGACAGTTAAGTCTAAAATATCACCTGGTACCTACTATAGTCTATCTCTAATGTTGTCTATTAATTGGTATGCAGATCAAAAAACATGATTTCTATGCATGTGGAAATTCTCATATCACATGAGTGATATTAAACATATAAGAATTCACTAAATTATTTTTGGTATTCTATTAGAAAATCATCATAGTAGTGAAATATATAAGGTTTCTAGAAATAAGCGATTCCATTCTTTTTTTTTTTTTTTTAAGATTTTATTTATTTACTTGACAGAGAGAAACACAGCTAGAGAGGGAACGCAAGCAGGAGGAGTGAGAGAGCGAGAAGCAGGCTTCCCGCTGAGCAGGGAGCCCAATGTGGGGCTTGATCCCGGGTCTCCGGGATCATGACTTGAGTTGAAGGCAGTCACTTAACCAACTGAGCCACTCAGGTGCCCCCTCCTTTTTTTTTTTTTTTAAGATTTTATTTATTTATTTGATATAGAGAAACACAGCTAGAGAGGGAACACTAGCAGGGGGAATGACAGAGGGAGAAGCAGGCTTCCCACCTAGCAGGGAGCCCAATGTGATCTTCCATCTGGAGATTCCAAGATCATGACCTGAGCTGAAGGCAGCCACTTAACAAGTGAGCCACCCAGACACCCCTGTTTTTCCTTTCTAACCAACGAACTCTTGAACTAGGCCAGTGATAACTGTTTTATAAGCAGTTACTCATAAAATTCAACAGACTAATTGACATTAGGACCACAAAACTGTTGATATAAACTTCATAAAGACAGAATAATTAACAAGTGAATACCAGGAATAGATTGATAACAATAATAACATTGATAGCAACAATAAAATAACGTTGATACCAACAATAATATTGTTGATAACAATAAAAAAAATAAAATAAAGTTGATAGCAACAATCAAATAACATATTAGATAGAAATTAAAAGCAGTTCAACCGATTGCACCAAATTAACAGTTAATTTCTCATTTCTTATCTCAGGCATGTAACTATTCCCTTTTTTCTTTCTCACAAAAACCCCTCACTTCTCTACATATGAACAGGGGCCCCTTTCTGGTTACTCTGGAATCTGTGTCCTCAAATTGTAATTCAAAGGCACCCAAATAAACATCTTTGTTCTTTTTCAGTTCTACTTCCTTTTCTCAGTAGACAATAAGTTGAGGAAAGTCATATTCTTCTGGCTGACTGAGGTTGCCCATGCTGATTTAAATCGTAAAATATATCATATTTCAAGAAGTTCCCTTCTCTATGTAATAGTTTTAATTTTCATGTAATGGTCCCATTAATCCACATGCCTTGCTTGCTTAACAATATAGTGAATGATTAGAATGCATTATTGATTGGTATGTTCTGTTATGGTCAATATTGTAGCTTCCACTCAACTTCACTTAAGCAACTTTAACTTGTGCACAAAAAAATTGCAGTGTCGGGGACCCTGGGTGGCTTGGTTGGTTAAGCATCTGCTTCTGGCTCAGGTCATAATCCCAAGATCCTGGGATGGAGCCCTATGTTGGTTGATTGCTCAGTGGGATGCCTGCTTCTCCCTCTCCCTGTGCTTGCTCTCCTCCTTCTTGCTCTCTCTCTCGCTCTCGCTCTCTCTCTGTAAAATAAATAAATAAAATATTTTTAAAAAATACAAAAAAAATCATTATTCCATTTCTTTCATTCCGATCTTAATCAGCATGTTATATTACAGGTAATTTTCTACTCTATATTATACTCACAATGAAAATCATTCTTTGTTTCCCAATTTCTGTTTTCTTAGGAAGAAAAAGAACAAACTTAAATTACATATGAGTGCACATTTTCCCTCTGCTTGGAATAAGAGTGTGAACAGCACTACATATAGAATAAATTCTCAACCACATAGCAATTCAATGTTAAGTTTGGTTGCAAATTTTCAAAGTCTAACAATATGCTCACTTACTTCCTATTCAGTGAGACTTCAATGATTAATTCTTTTTCCTTTGAGAGCGAGTAAAATTAAAAATATCACTGTGAACAATCCTGCTGTTTGTAAATCTAGTAGTCATAGCTCATTCTCTAAACATCTCAGAGTACCAATTTGAACTTAAAAAGTTGTATGATAATAATGCATTGCATAGTTAGACTCTCAGAAAGATTTAAAAAAATAAATGACCCCAGTGTTTTAGTGTATTTACTTACTAACTTCTATACCTTGTCCTCTGTCTATAGTTTCATGCCAACTTAGCTTCTCAATTCTAAAGGATTTTTCTTTTTTCTCATATTTAGAAACATACTGAAGAGACAGCATACTTTTTGCATTGTAACAGTGATTACTGCTTTCTTTAAATGTAAAATCAAAACCTAGAATAAGCAACTCAAATGTCCATATACTGAAAGGAAAAATAAATCAGTGGGTTGATAACCACTGCCTATATTTTAAACTTCAGAAGAAGAGTAGAAAATTCTATATCCCTTAAAAGTTCTATGAACATGTCAAAGACACACCAAATTCAAAGAAGGAAAATCTCTGAAATGTAGATCCTCATTGACAAGGTGGGCTTTTTCATCTATCTCTTCAATAGACTTTGTTATTAAGTATTGTCCACAAGTTAGTGAATAAAACTCAAAAAGGAGGGTTGTTTTTTTTTAATGGTTTCCAAGAGCTACTTAAAAAGATGATTCTGATAGGAAATGGCATCATATGTCCTAAATGCGGTACCTTAATTATTTTTAATGAAACATATATGGATAATTCTAGCACTTATATTTTATAATTATGGTCACTTTATCTGTAAAAGAAATAAGTTTAGCTTTATTTAGAACCTTTATGGAAATTGTTATATTTTAATTATGATATTTATTTCAATAAGTCTGCACTTGAAATATATTTCAGTAAATTTAACTTGATGTTTGTGTTGATGTTTGAATGGACTGTAAATCTTAAACATGAAATATGAGCAAATTTTTAGAATAGACTCTGATTGAAATAGTATTATGTAATTTAAAAAAAAATTAGAATCCATTTTGTAAACCTTGGGACTATTCTTATGAACTCAGCTGTGACCCCTATCTCAATTTATATGTTGAAGCCTTAACCCCCCAATGGGAAGATACAATTTGGAAATACAATTTCTAAGCAAGGTAATCACAAATTCAGGAAAGTCAAAAGAATGGGTACGTGATTCTATATGATTGATGTCTTTATAAAAAAAAAAGAAGAGATACCAGAGATCCTTCTTTGTGCATGCAGAGAAGAGCCTTGTGTGGACACAGCAAGAAGGTGATCATCAATAAGCCAGAAACCAGTAACCAACCCCTAATAGCACCTCAATCTTAGACTTCTAGCCTCTAGAACTCCAGGCTCCAGCACCTCAATCTTAGACTTCCAGCCTTTAGAACCGAGAAAATAAATTTCTGTTGCTTAAGCCACTAAACCTGTGATACCTTGTTATGATAGCACAAGCAGACTAATGCAGAGCATATGTTATTTAAAATAATCATTTAAAGTTAACTGCCATATCTAATAGGCAAAGTCTTGCTGTTACAGGAATTCAGGTATAAGGAACTATGATATTCTCTACTTTTCAGTAATTTACTTATATAGTAGCAAAAGCTCCCATTTTCATGATATTTTAGATTATAAATTAGCCAATTTAAGGTAAAGTTAGTTGTTGCCATTTCTCAATGTGTCCATTTAGTTTGTCCTAATTCTACCTTAGTTGCTGTATAATTTCTGGCATGGGAACTATCTATAGAGAGTCCTTTGGTTCAAAGCTACCCTCTGTCTCCCACTGTTATCATTGAGAAAAAAACTTATTCTATCTTTTCCTTTATTATTGCTTTGCATGCCACTACTTTTCTGAATTGTCAGTGGCTCTAAAAAGGATGTGATTTGGAAAATGTGGATGCTCCATCTGGAAGTAGGGGAAGCTGCAGGACATCAGGGTAGAGATTTTGAAAGGTGATGACCTTAAGACTCTTTGGTTAAACTCATTTTGCTACTATTTCTATGCAATGTTGGCAGGAAAATCCCTTTCAAGTCTCACCATATTCATAGGTTTCATACAGAGCCTAAAGCAAGGTTTTATTTTTTTTTAAAGATTTTATTTATTATTTTACAGAGAGAAACACAGCCAGAGAGGGAACACAAGCAGGGGGAGTGAGAGAGGGAGAAGCAGGCTTCCCGCCGAGCAGGCAGCCTGATGCAGGGCTCCATCCTGGGTCTCAGGGATCATGACCTGAGCCGAAGGCAGTCACTTAACCAACTGAGCCACCCAGGTGCCCCTAAAGCAAGGTTTTAGATTCAGTTCCTCCAAAGCCCCTGGGGTTTCCATCACCAATTCTGTCCTTTCAGGGATCAGCTCAGGGTGGAGGGAAATAGGGCATTTATTTATGTTCTCATTAAAATCAAAACATATTTATTTTTTTCTAATACTTTTTCTACTCATACCTCCAAAACAATTTATTGTAATTTGGTCATTTGGATCTTTACCTATTATCTTCCTTATAAGGTAATAAATTTCAAGATCTTTTATTTGAATCTTAACAGTCTAAGTTATTGGATAGCATATATATTTTTTCCTACCAAATTAACTGCTTAAACCAAATTTTTATTTTGTTTTGAGATGTAATTAACACAGTTTAAAAACATTTCCTTATTTTCCCCTTTCACTTTAATTTCTGCTTCACCCACTTGCCTTTGACAGCAGAGAATAAAAACACATTCTGGGTGGTGACTGAGCAAGAAAAGGATTTCGGGCAATCATTTATAACTTTTTGTATGTGGTGGCAGTATATCTCAGAATTTTACTATGCCTATTTATATAATTTATATTTTTGTCATCATGATTTTTTGTAACTTTTTTTCTGGAAAGTCAGCATATAGATATAATGGGAAAAATTTTTAAAATGTTCTAATGGGAGATATTAGGGTCACTTTTTTTCCCCCAAGGAAAGCCATAATTTGACATCAAAAGTAAAATTTAATGAGCATCTATTATGAACAAAGCAATTACATAAACTTAGGAAATTTCTGTAAATTAAGTATTGTGATTTCATTTTATAAGGAGAAGAATAGTAGCTTGGAAGAATAAAGTGACTTACCCACATTCATACAGGTAGGTTTAAGGACAAAATCCATTCTCTTTCTTTTCTATAATATTTCTGTCAACTCTGCCCAAAGTCTTAAAATATACCTATTTTACAAGTTTCATGTACACTGTCTTCATAACTTCCCCCATATACTGTTAGCACCACATATATTACATTCTAAATATTGGTAGCTACTATGTCACATTTGTAAATGCTACCATGAAGCTTAGAAAAACTTACATATGTACCATGGATCATTTATTTAATAACATCACAGTTTAACTGAAAATGTGACTCTTTCTAGTAGAACACAATGGATCCTTTTATCAACTTCATGTAGATTTAAGCCTAAAGATTAATCTCTCTTTAGTTTAAGTTTCAACACAAAGGTGATATTAACAGATTTGTTTAATAATTTAATATTAAAAAGGCAATCAAAACCAAAGAAAATTGTTTTTATAAGGCAATTATAAAAATATTATTAAAAATAAATAGAAATAATATTGTAATATTTCATACTCTTCAAAAGATTACACAAAAGGAAAAACTATGCTTCAGTTTATGTGTCCAGAAAACTTGAATTCTATTGAAATGGGATGAATTGTGCTCACCCCTAAATTCATATGTTTATCTTCTAATCCTTAATAATTCAAAATGTGACTTATTCACAGATAAGGTCTTTAAAGTAATAATTAAGTTAAAATGAGGTCATTATGGTGGGCCCTAATTCAGTATCACTGTTGTCCTCATAAAAAGAAGAGATCAGGACACAGACTCACACAGAGATAAGACCATGTTGGATGGACGAACCCAGAAGAGAAGTCTAAGGAGAAACCAATCCTGCCCCAACCTTTATCTCAGACTTCAAACTTCCAGAGTTGTGAGAAAGTAAATTGTTGTTATTTTAGCTATCTAGGGTTTGGTACTTTGTTATGGCAGCCCTAGAAAACTAATACAATCACTTTTAAAACTTGCTCAGCTCAAGAAGAGTTAAGATGGTGGAAGAGTTAGAGAAAAACCTAAATTTGTCTCATCCCTCCAATACAGTTAGATAGGTATCAAATCATTCTGAATACTTGAGAAATCAATCCGAGATCTGAGAAAACAAAACATGCAAGTCTACAAGTGGAAAAGCAACCACCTTCCAATGGCAAGAGGTGAGATTTCAATCAGAGTGATATGGCTGAGGATACAGTTGACGGGAGGGAGCCGGCTTAAAGAGACTATCATAAAGTCTTATAAGCAGTGGAGTGCGACGTTGGAACTTCAGAAGTCTGCTAGAGTGTGGGACCTGCTTTGCTTAAAGGCGCTCAGGTGTGGAAGCAGGGTGGAATCCCAGGTTTGAGGATCCTCCAACACACGGTGCTTAAGTGCTGCACTGTTCCCAGGTGTAGGAACCTGGATGCCCGCTGAGAACAGTGAGTCGAGGTGCCTGGATTCTGCTTCTTATTGCGTAAACTGTGAAGCACTGCCCAGTTGTGAAACCCTTTTCCTGGGACAGTCTGACAAAAGACAGAACCTTGGGAGACCCTCCCTGGGAGGGACAGTGTGGGTATGCACTGCAGGAGTCCCTAAAAGTTGGAGTGCCTGAAATAAAAAGTTCAGAGATAGGCAGGATAAACACAGGGTTCTGACCGAAACTGGGGAGACAAGAGTGATTGGTTGCTCTTCTGTGAGAGCTCAATGAACAGTGAGGGGGTGCGAATTTTCAGCTCCTGGCCTAGAGAGTGGGACACCCTCATATTCATCCTGCCGATTAGTGCTGAAAGCCTCCAAGGAGCAAAACAGCACCATCTACTGGAGTCTGGAGCAGCCTACAACTAGCCTTACCTCCCTGCACACTGGAGGCACATTTCCACTAGGGGAAGTACACCTGAGAATCGCGCAACAGGTGCTGAGGCCTCTCCCCTAGAAGATCAGTACAAACAACTCATTTGCTCTAAGTTTACTGGTTATAGAAAGCTGCAAGGCTTCAGCTTTAGGGAAAAATGGTATCTAGCCTCCTTTGTACTTTTAATCTTTCTTTCTTTCTTTCTTTCTTTCTTTCTTTCTTTCTTTCTTTCTTTCTTTCTTTCTTTCTAAGAGTTTGTTTATTTATTTGACAGAGAGAAACACAGCCAGACAGAGAACACAAGTAGTGGGAGTGAGAGAGGAAGAAGCAGGCTTCCTGCAGAGCAAGAACCTTATGTGGGGCTCAAACCTGGGACTCTGCAATCATGACCTGAGCCAAAGGCAGACATTTAACGACTGAGCCACCCAGATGCCTCTATTCTTTATTTTTTTCATTCATTTTCTTATTTTTAAATTATTTTTAATTTTATATGTTTTTTTAAATTTTTGTTTTCTTTGTATTATATATATATCCTTATATCAGACAAATTAAAACCGAAGATTATAATAAGAGATGAAGAAGGACACTATTATATCATAATGAAAGGATCAATCCAACAAGAAAACCTAACAGTTGTAAATATTTGGGAGTAGCCAAATATATAAATCAATTAATGACAAACCTAAAGAAACTCTTTGATAATAATACCATAATAATAGGGGACTTTAACACCCTGCTCATAGCAATGGACTGATCATCTAAGCAGAAGATCAATAAGGAAACAAAGGCTGTGAATGTAACAGTGGACCTCATGGACTGAACAGAATTATTCAAAACCTTTCATTTTAAAGCAGCAGAAAACATATTCTTGTTGAGTCCACATGAAACATTCTGGGTCACAAATAAAGACTCAACTGGTACAAAAAGATGGCAATCATATCATGCATATTTTCAGACCACAACACTATGAAACTTGAAGTCAACCACAAGAAGAAATTTGGAAGGACCACAAATATATGGACATTAAAGAACATCCTACTAAAGAATGAAGGAGTCAACCAGGAAATCAAAGAATAATTAAAAAAATACATGGAAGTAAATGAAAATGAAAGCATGATAGTTCAAAACCTTTGGAATGCATCAAAGGTTGTCCTGTGAGGTTAATACATAGTAATACAGGTCTTCCTCAAGAAGCAAGAAAAATCTCACATACACAGCCTAACCCTACACTTAAAGGTGTTGGCTAAAGAAGAACAAAGTAAGCCTAAATCCAGCAGAAGGGAAATAATAAAGATTAGAGCAGAAACCAATGATGTAGAAATTAAAAAAAAAACAGTAGAACACATTAAAGAAACTAAGAGTGGGTACTTTAAAAGAATTAGCAAGATTAATAAAAACCCTAGCCAGATTTATCTAAAAGGAAAGATAAAGGATCCAGATAAATAAAATCATGAATGAAAGAGGAGAGATCAAATGGAAGAAATACAATTATAAGATAATACTAGTAACAATTATATACCAACAAATTAGGCCATCTGGAAGAAATGGATAAATTCCTAGAAACATATAAACTACCAAAACTGATTCAGGAAGAAGTAGAAAACATGAACAACACATAACCAGCAAATAAATTGAATCTGTAATAAAAAATATCCCAACATCAGAAGTCCAGGGCCAGATGGCTTCCCAGGGGAATTTTACCAAACACTTGAGGAAGAATTAATACCTATCCTTCTGAAACTGTTCCAAAATAAAATAGGAATGGAAGGAAAACTTCCAAAAATATTCTATGAGGCCAACATTACCTTGATCCCCAAACTAGACAAAGACTCCACCAAAAAGGAGAATCACAGACCATTATCTCCAATGAACATGGATGCAAAAATTCTCACCAAGATACTAGCCAATAGGACCTAACAGTACATTAAAAGGATTTTCACTGTGACCTAGTGGGATTTATTCCTGGGGTGCAGCGATGATTCAACAACCACAAATCAATCAATGTGATGCATCACATTAATAAAAGAAAGAATAAGAACCATGACTATAGAGTATTTGACAAATACAGCATCCTTTCTTGATAAAAACCCTCAAAAAAGCAGGGATAGAAGGGACATATCTTAACATCATAAAGATGTTATATGAAAGGCCCACAGCTAATATCATTCTCAGTGGGAAAAACTGAAAGCTTTTTCTCTATGGTCAGGAACACTACAGGGATGTCCAGTCTCACTACTGTTGTTCAGCATGGTACTGAAAGTCCTAGCCTCAGCAACCAGACAACAACAACAACAAGAACAACAACAAAAATAATAAAAGGCATCCAAATTGGCAAAGAAGTCACACTTCTGCTTTTTGTGGACAACATGATAGTCTATGCAGAAAACCCAAAAGACTCCACTGAAAGACTGCTAGGACTGAAATAGGAATTCAGTAAAGTCACAGGATATAAAATCAATGCATAAAAAAACCTGTTGCATTTCTGTATACCAACAATGAAGCAGCAGAAAGAGAAATTATGGAATCAATCCCATTTACAATTGCACCAAAAAACATAAGATACCTAGGAATAAATCTAACCAAAGAGTTAAAAAGCTGTACTCTGAAAAATATAGAACATTTGGAAAGAAATTGAGGAAGACACAAAGAAATGGAAAAACATTCCATGCACCTGGATTGGAAGAACAAATATTGTTAAAATGTCTATACTACCCCAAATAATCTATATATTTAATGCAATCCCTATAAAAATAATAGCAGCATTTTTCACAGATCTGGAACAAATAATTCTAAAATTTGTCTAGAATCCAAAAAAACCCTGAATAGTCCAAGTAATGTTGAAAAGGAAAACCAAAGCTGGAGGCATCACAATTCTGGACTTCAAACTGTATTACAAAGCTGTGATCAACAAGACGGCGGGGTACCAGCACAAAAAATGACACACTGGTCAGTGGGACAGAATAGAGAACTCAGAAATGGACTCTCAACTTTCTGTTCAACTAATCTTGGATAAAGCAAGAAAAAATTTCCATGGGGCACCTGGGTGGCTCAGTCTTTAAGCATCTGCCTTCAGCTCAGGGCATGATCCTGGAGTCCCAGGACAGAGCCTTGCATTGAGTTCTCTGCTGGTGGGAAGCCTACTTCTCCCTCTCTCACTCCCCCTGCTTGTGTTCCCTCTCTAGCTGTGTTTCTCTCTGTCAAATAAATAAATAAAATCTTAAAAAAAGAAAGAAAGAAAGAAAGAAAGAAAGAAAGAGAGAAAGAGAGAGAGAAAGAAAGAAAGAGAGAAAGAGAGAGAGAAAGAAAGAAGAAAGAAAGAAAGAAAGAAAGAAAGAAAGAAAGAAAGAAAGAAAGAGAGAAAGAAAGAAATATCCAATGGAAAAAAGACAGTCTCTTCAACAAATGATGCCAAGAAAACTGGACAGCCATAGGTAGAGGAATGAAACTGGACCACTTTTCCACACCATACACAAAAATAAATTCAAAATGGATAAAAGACTTAAATGTGAGACAGGAATCCATCAAAATCCTAGAGGAGAACACAGGCAGTTGCAGCAGCAACTTCTTGCTTCTCCAGAAGCAAGGGAGACAAAAGCAAACTGGAACTATTGGGACTTCATCATGATAAAAAGCTCTGTAGCAAAAGAAACAACAAAACTAAAAGGCAACTTATGGAATGGGAGGAGAAGATAGTTGCAAATGACATATCAGATAAAGGGCTATTATTCAAAGTCTATAAAGAACTTATCAAACTCTGGGGCACCTGGGTGGCTCAGTTGGTTAAGCAACTGCTTTCGGCTCAGTTCATGATCCTGGAGACCCGGGATCGAGTCCCACATCAGGCTCCCTGCTCGGCGGGAAGCCTGCTTCTCCCTCTCTCAGTCCCTCTGCTTGTGTTCCCTCTCTAGCTGTGTTTCACTCTGTCAAATAAATAAATAAAATCTTTAAAAAAAAAAAAAGAACTTATCAAACTCTACAACCAAACAACACAAATCAACAGATGGGCAGAAGACAGGAACAGGCATATATCCAAAGAAGACATACACAAGTGGCTAATAGAAACATGAACAAAAAAATACTTAATATCACTCATCATTAGGGAAATGCAAATAAAAAGCACAGTGAGATAACACACCACACCTGTAAATGGCTAAAATTAGCAATTCAGGAAACAGATGTTGGCAAGGATGTGGAGAAAATGGAACCTTCTTACACTGTTGGTAGGAATGCAAACAGGTGCAGGCACTTTGGAAAACAATATGGCAGTTTCTCAGAAAACTAAAAATAGAGCTACCCTATGACCCAGCAATTACAGTATTAGGTGTTTATCCAAAAAATAAAAAATATAGTGATTCAAAGGGACATATATACCCTAATGATTATAGCAGTAATGTCCAGAATTGCCAAAAGATGTAAAGAGCCCACATGTCCAGTGATGGATGAATGGACATAGAAGGTGTATTAGGGGCAGAATATTACTCAGCCTTCAAAAAGAATGAAATATTGTCATTTGCAGTGATGTGAATGGAGCTAAAGGATATTATGCTCAGTGAAATGTCAGTCAGAGAAAGACAAATACCATATAATTTCAGTCACATGTGGAAATTAGGAAACAAAACAGATAGGGGAAGGGAAGGAAAAATTAGATAAAAAGAAAGAGGCAAACCATTAGAGACTCTTAACTATAGAAAATAAACAGGGTTTCTGGAGGGGGAAGTGGGGGATGGGGTAATTAGGTGATGGGCATTAAGGAGGATGCTTGATGTAATGATAATGGGCGCTCTATGCAACTGACAAATCACTAAACTCTACCCTGAATCTAATAATACATTATATGTTAACTAATTTGAATTTAAATTAAAAAAAAAAAAACTTGTTCAGTTCAATTTATCTCTAATCTTTTATGTACCAAAACAAAGCATCTGAATTCAAAGAGTACTAGTATTGCTATTTACTTTTGATAAATGGAACCAATTGCATTTTCCAAGCTCAAATTAATTATCTTGAAATAGACCAGGCTAATATGTGATCGGCTCATCTACTCATCTACATCAGTTGGACATTTGCTAGAGACAGAGAATCTTATTTCTCACCCAAGGCATGAGTCAGAATCTGGATTTTGGGAAGACTCCAAAGTAATTTATATTTATATTAAAGTTTGAGAAGCCCTGTTCTAGGCTGGGTTAACACTGATATTCACAGTCCTTCAAATTGTGAAACACTGAAACCTAGTTGGTTTATTATAAATATGCTTAGTTTGTAATTAATGTTACTTTTGTTATTAGTGTTAAGAGTTTTGTGGGTTATTTTGTGATTACATCTGCTGTGTTCCCTCCTCCATAAGAAACCTGCACAATCACAAAACCCTGCCAGTGAACTTTTTAGCTAGGTGGCCACTACAACTGCTATCCAGACAGATAATTTTAAAAGTGAGAGTAGAGTAGTTCGCTGTCTGGAGAGGATGCTGGGACAAGTGAAAACTAGAACTATCTGGCACATCAGAGCCTGTGGAAACTGTAATCATGGCCAATGTGAGATAAGTAGGGACCTCCAAATAGAAGTGGCCAGAGGTAGTGATGTTCAGGAAGGGAAAATGAGAAGTGCAGAAGCACTTAGAGAATTCATAAGGACAACTTGTTGCTTCCTGGGTTTATGCCTTCTATGAGGGCTAATTTAGCAACAGTGAGGGTCTGAATTTTATGAAATCCTTTTGCTAAGCCATTACTATTTTGAAGTGATTATTCTTATGCAAAATTCATTATGAAGGTGGATGTAGAGTTAATACTAACCAATACTTTAGTCATATATATCAATGGAGAATGCTGTGATATTCAAAATAGATTTTCTGGGACATGAATGTCTTTATTTTCCTATTTTAAGATCGGTAGCCCTTTCTCTGTCATTATAAGTGGATAGAAGTTTGAGCTAATAATAATTAAACTATAGGCTAAGAAATCAGAATTGTTGACAGCTCATGAATATGAGTAGCACCAGTGGTCTGAGGCACAATAAAGTACTGATGACATCACTAGTAACAGAGAGGAATGTGTCTAACTTTAAAATGTGTAACATACATCTATCTCATCTGTCCCATGTGGCTATGAACATAGCTGTCAGTTGTCTACTAAACATCCATTTTTCCCATTTCCTTATTAATATATGAATTCCAGCTTCATTTAGATTGACAATGAGCAAAGCTAAAAATAAACAAAAATATATTTCTCAACCTCTTTTACAATTATACAATTATGTCAAAAACAAACAAACGAACAAAGAAAGAAAGAAAACCCCACATACTTGGCCAAAGGGTATAGTCAACCATTACTAGGAGAACTTGCTATGGATTTTATAAAGGGAGTCATTTATCTGTCATATGACTTTCATCTTCTTTCCTATTTCTTTCTCTCTAACTAGAATTCAGGCATAGTTACAACTGAAGAAATATGAGCAAAAGGGAGGCACATGTCCTTCTATGTCCAAAGCCAAAAGTGATAGCACCATGAGGATAGAGGATCCTGGATTTCTCTGTCACGTCTTGAGTGAGAACCATCCAAGAAAACCTCTATTGGATTTGTAATAAATGGCATATGTACTTGTGCCATGTTTTAGTCGTGATATATTTTTTGATATCTTGCTATAGCAGCCAGCAAACATTCAGGAAATGCCCTAAGAAAAGCTTTGATCCATCACTCTTTTTCTGCTCTGTGCAACTCAACAGGCAAATGGAATTTCTTTATCTACTAAGTCTACACACTCATAATAAAGCAGTCAAATAAAAATTAACTCTATGACTATTGGTTTATATATATATTATATATAATATGTCTTATATATCATATATATATGTATATGTCTTCATTGATGATGGAAAACTGAAGCAACTATATCTCCATATCATTGCAAATTCATTGGAAGTTCCAGTTGCTTGGATGTGTTTGTTTCAAATATCTAATGTAAGTCTTTATTTTTTACCCCTTTTCTTATTTATCTTCATGGATGAATTTGAAGGATTGGAAATCAAGGCAGTCCCCACCCCTACTCTAAATTAAAGTATATGAACTTTTTCCATGTATCTGGTAATATTCTTTGTAAAATAAATAGATAATTCTCAGTCAAAAACAGTAAAAGAAAGTGTATCTCTGCATGCATGTGAATGCCCTATCTCACTGTACTATTACATATCAACCTCCCCCTGCCTCAACCTGACTTATTTGAAAAAAATTGATTTATTTGAAGAACCAAGAAGTGCAATGTCTGGGTATCTATTTTCTCTGTTTTAGATTTGGAGGTGATGACTTTGAAAGAACCCAAAATGCAAAAATATCTTAGCCTTCTGTCTCCGTAACCTTTCCTTACATGCAGAAGTGAGTTATTACAGTGTTAAAAATGCTGCCGATGGATATCTAAATAAAATTAAAACTAACATAAAAGTAGACCAAGTGGTAAAAGGAATATTGACTTTCTCTTTATAGCACATTTAACAATATGAAAGATAGTAAAATATAATTTTATGTTAGATAATAATAAAAATGTGTTCTACAATACCATGTATTTATGGCAAGCTTTCCAATCCTCTGCCTAATTTCTGAATATGAGAAGCAATAATGCATTTGCTTCATTAGTTGTGTATTTCTTAGTGAAAGTGACATTTATTCATCATTGAAGTATCAGCAGTTCTCTTTTGCCAAATTATTACTTATAACCAAGCACACATACATACATAATGCACTGTGATCTCTAAATGAGAAGTTGAGATGAAATCAGGTTCTAGCAATGGTCATATATATTAATAAAGGCTGTGTTTAGATGTACAGATAAAAGATAGGCTGATGAGATTATCCACAGATTCAAAGAAGCTAATTATTTATTATTATTTTATTTAACCTTTTTTAGATTTAGCTTCTATTAGATATTTCTTCTATATATTACTGTGAGCTCTTTTCTTTATGATTTAAGGGAAAAGCATATTTTCCCATAATTTCTTTGTTGTTTAGTTTTTTTTCCAGTTATACTGCTCTCTTTCTCTCTCTCTCTCTTTCTCTCCATATATATATATATATATATATATATATATATATATATATATATATATATACATAAAATTGTGGTTCACCAACAATGTGTGCACATTATTGTGGTGAACCACAATTTTCACTATTTTGGCATTTAATATGGAAAAATGTTCTCAGTTAAATATCAGTTATCTCTTCTTAGAAATTGTTGTTCTTTCCTTTAACCTTGTCAAAGCCATTTAGGCTGAGGATGAGGAAACAGGCCTATAAAAGATTTTGATGGCACCATAAAGTCTGTGTTGCTTATATTATTAAATTAGAAGTATGTTTTAAGAGTATTGCTGTAGGTTTATAGTAAGTACAATTAGTGATATCATTATAAAGGGAAAAAATTTATATGTGTACAATTTGGTTCTATTATTCATAATGTTTGTTATTCATCTTGTGTCATATTCCAAATAGCTTCAGTTTCAAGCAATTGAAAATAATAGTATTTTACATATTATTTTCCTGTTTGTCAATTTTGTTTTAATAATAGGTTATATTTCTCAGGAACGAGGGTCAAGTTTAAGTCAAATACACACATAAACGTTTGTCTTTCTATATAGCTAACTCAGTGTTAGTATGAGACAATGTTTTAAAAAAAGCTCATTACCCAATGACTTGTCAGCAGCTTCTAAAATTGTTGTCAAGCAGATTTGACAACACTCTGTATCACTGCCTGGGATTTCTTTGAATAGTATTTGAAGAAGCCTGGCAGTATTAAGTCTAGATCAGGGTGTGCCTTCTTTCTCTCCATTAAACAAAAATCAATTCAAGAAATATCTTAAAATTAATGTGCCAAATGTGATTATTGATTTATATTTTATTAAAGCTGTGAATAAGGAGGAAGATCATTTCATTTGACTCTGAAACCAGATTTAGAGGTGACGTAAATTAAAAGTAGTTTCAGAGTTACGGGAGTCCCCCATTATCTTTGGGGATATGTTCCAAGACCTCTAATGGGTACCTGAAACTGCAGATAGAACCAAACCCTATATATATACATATATATGGTATTTTTTCCTATATATACATAACTATGATAAAATTTATAAATTAGACACATTAAAAGATTAACAATAATCTCTAATAATTAAATAGAACACTTTTAATAATATACCATAAGAAAAGTTATGTAAATGTGATCTCTCTCTTTCTCTCCAAATATCTTATTGTATTCTGTCCAACCTTCTTCTTGTGATGATATGAGATGATAAAATGCCTGCATGATGAGAGGAAGTGAGGTAAATGACATAGGCATTGTGATGTGTTAGGCTACTGTTGACTTTCTTAGGATACTCGAAAGACCTCATTTGATCATGGGTAACTAAAACAGTGGGAAGCATATGTTGTCAAATGTAGTGATATAGGATTTTTTTGTATAAATAGCCCTAGATAAGGAGGCTACTGTATTAATCTGTATCCCTGCAAAAAAGAAATTCACTCACTCGAGTACAGTGCTTACATACATTTTTTTTTTTTTGTCATTAACATTAGAGTTAAAAAAAAAAAAAGCGCTGTTTTCCAAAGTACTCAGGTTGGGACTTTTTTCCCACCTCTCTCAGTGAACTTAAATTCTGTCTATGTATTTATGTATGTATGCATGTATCTATCACCTATCTATCATCTGTCTATCTATTTATTTATCTATCAACTATGTCTATCATCTATCAACAATCTACCAACCTACCAATTTATTCATCCATCTGTTTATCATCACCTATCATATCATTTTTTTAAATCATGCAGTTAGATTCACTTACTACAGTCTTCATTTGATCTTACTGAGACTGCATTTGCAAGCTCAAACGTTTGTGTGTGTGTGTGTGTGTGTGTGTGTGTGTCCTAATCAGAAATCAAGAGTCAGAGACATAACTAACTGAGCCACCCAGGAATTTGTGAATAGATTTATTTAGAGCAAATATGGTTCGTACTATGTTTGGTATTTTTTAGGGTTTCAAAGGTAAGGATCTCAATGAATTAACTCTTCTTTGCTGTTATTCTTACAGCATAAATAATTTGTGAAAGCAGTTTTCCTTAAGGAGACTAATAGAGTCAAAGAAAGTATATATTAAATAAAATTTGAAGCCTAGGAATCATACATCTTAAAAAGGAATCTATTAAAGTGCAGAAAATCAGTAAAACATGCTTGTGAAAAATATTCATATTTGCAATATATTACAAATTATCCAGGGTTAATTAGATGACCACTGCCTAACTAACAAGAACAAAATTGAGAGTCAGAGAAATGTATCAGAAGTTTTCAACTTCTTTTTTTGCTTTATTTTGTTTGGTTTGGTTTGGTTGCTTTTTTGTCTGGTTTGGTTTTCCTTCCTTTCCACAAACCATCTCCCACCCTAACTTGGTGCCAATATCTAATGTTATCTACGATTTTTGAGCACATTGATTCCTAACATGTGGTTCACAGATACTTGAAGTTCCCTCTTTAAGGGAAGAAATTTTAGGGGGTTTTCCAAGTCAAAACTATTTTCATAATTACACCAAGACTTGTTTTGCCTTTTCCACTATGTTAACTTTTTCCCTAAAGGTACAAAAACAATGAAGAGTAAAAGTGCTAGTGTCTTAACATGAATCAAGACAGGCACAACACTGTACTGATAATTATTGTATGTTTTACCTCTTCACACAGGAAAAAAAGAGTTTAACCTTCACAACAACATCACTGAATCACTAACTTTTAATACATGCCATTTTAATACTTTGTGTGAAGCAATAAGTATGCATAAAGACCATTTCCATTTGCCTTTTATTTCTAGTTATCAAAGGATTAATTCCAATGTATTCTGTACAACTGGTGCATATTAGGATCTTAATGAATATTCCTACGATTAATGTTATCAATAAGATTAAAGTGCTTTGTATATATAACGTACAGAATAATTCTAAAAGTATACTGTCAGAAATTTTCTTTCTTTATTTTCAATGTATGTTCCTGCCTTCACTTCTGAATCCCATCAGTAGTAGTTGTTTTCTAGAAGAAAACTCCTGATGAGTGTAAACCTGGCATTTGGTTTTCTAGGGACCCAGTAGAGAGATATGGAATAGAGCCCTAATTCTGGCAGTTGAACAAGTGGAGACCAGAGATACTTCCTCCCGGTACTAAAGAATGCAGCTAGGCTCATTGCTGGCCTAATGGAACAGAGACTACCACTTCTGAAGACCAGAATCTATATTTGCCAGCAAGCATAAACTATGTTTGAGTATCGCAAATAAAACAGCTTGAAAACTAAGATGACCTAGAAGGCACATAGAGGAAATTAATCAAAACAGTAAAAATGTCATTGCTAGTGGAATGAGCTTTGGAAGAGACAGGTAAAAAACTGAATAACAGAAGGAGGAAAGAGAAAGAAGAGAAGGAAGAGAAAGATATTAAAAAATAAAAAGTAAGGAAGTCTACAAAAATACAGATTTGGGGGTGCCTGGGTGGCTCAGTTTGTTAATCGACTGTCTTCAGCTGAGGTCATGATCCCGGAGATCAGAGATGAGCCCCACATCTGGCTGCCTGCTGGGCAGGAAGCCTGTTTCTCCCTCTCTCATTCCCCTTGCTGTGTTCCCTCTCTCATTGTGTTTCTCTCTGTCAAATAAATAAATACAATCTTTAAAAAAAGTACAGATTCGGGGTACCTGGATGGCTCAGTGGTTAAGCCTCTGCCTTCAGCTCAGGTCATGATCCCAGAGTCCTGGGATCAATCCCTGAGTCAGGCTGCCCACTGGGCAGGAAGCCTGCTTCTTTCTCTTTCCCTCCCCCTGCTTGTATTCCCTCTCTGTCTGTGTTTCTCTCTGTCAAATAAATAAAATCTTAAAAAAAAATACTGATTTGAAGGGGCACATGTACCCCAATTTTATAGCAGCATTATAAACAATAGCCAAATTATGAAAAAAACTCAATTGTCCATTTACTGATGAATGAATTAAGAAGTGGGGTGTGTGTGTGTGTGTGTGTGTGTGTGTGTGTGTATAATGGAGTATTACTCAGCTATAAGAAAGAATGACTTGCCATTTGCAATGACATGGGTGGAACTAGAGAGTATTATGCCAAACGAAATAAGTCAGAGAAAGATAAATGCCATACAATTTCACTTTTATGTGGAATTTAAGAAACAAAACAAATGAACATGGTGGGGAGAGGGGAAGAGAGAGAGAGAGGCAAACCATAAAACAGACTCTTAACTATAGAGAACAAATAGGATTGCTACAGAGAAGTTAAGTGGGGGTTGAGTTAAATGGGTGATAGGGATTAAGGAGGATACTAGTTGTGATGAGCTCTGGTGTTGTATGTGAGTGATGAAGTTAATATTACACTATATATTAACTAACTGAATGTGAATAAAAACCTTGATGAAGAAAAAAACTACGTATACTTAACTGAAAAAAAAAGAAAAGGAATAAATCACATTCTTATGTGTAAAAAAATTCAAGAGAGCAGGAGGAGAAAATGGGGAAGAGTTCAGCACTTCAAGTTCTACATTAGAACAAAGTATTTGTGGAATAGAAACATACCTTTAAAATGTAAGATATCCCTATGTAATTTTGCCAATAGATGTTATTATTATGACCCACATTTGTATCCTGAAAGATCAAGTGGAATGAACACTACAAAATACAAAGAAATGGGAATAATGAAGGAAAGAAAGGATAGGAAAATTGAAGAGCACTGCAGAAACCTAAAATGCAAGTGACAAACATTCAGTAGTGTAGAAAGATCTAGTGGAAAACAGGGAACTTCACAAAAACTGTACAAACATTTTTATTGAACTTAAAGAGATTTTGAGTCAGAAAATTAAAAAGACTAATATAGTTTCATTTCAGCAGGTTTGAGCAGAAATACTAATAAAAATGTTGAACCCTAAAATGGAAGGGAAAACCCAGAAAAGCTCCCAGACATGTAAAACACAAGTTAACACCAAAAACAAACAAACAAACAAAGAATTATTTTGCCATGATACCTTTGTGCAACAACACACATCAGAAGACAGTGGAATAAAATAGAGAAAATGAAAGTTTGCCGCCAGTGAATTTTCTACTTAGATGAGGTATTATGCACAACAAAGAAGAAAACCTGGTATTTACTGATTTACAAGGTTTTAGAACTTATACCTACAGTGTATTCCATATGAAGAATTATATGACCATGATGGATTCTGCAGTGGAATATGAAGTATTCATTCATTCATTCATTCATTTAATTTTTTTAGAATATTAATTTTAAATAACGTATATAAAAATATTTCAATCTCAACCTCCTATTTTAACTTCCTTTCTAATTGTTAAGCAGAAGCTAGATCTGAGGAGAAGGATGCTGGGAGGCAGAGTCCCAAGTCCCAAGACTTCGAGGCTTATAGAACAAGAACCATAGGTCCAGAGAATATGCCCTTTTCTTCCACCTCAGCCTCAGGGTAACTCTTAGACTCATTGTAATGTACTTGCATTGCAGGAAACGCCCTTTCCCCCAACCATGGAGAAAGGCGGCCATGATGGTTCCTGTACAAACCTCTAGGGTCAAAACCCCCCTCCAACCTGAGGGAGTAGGTGTTCTCCAAATGACAGGAAGGAGTCTCCATTAGATACCACTTCACCAAATGTTCATTACAGTTCCTCCTCACACAGAGAAGAAACAAATATCCAAACCCCAAGCAACTTGGGCTGGTTCTACCTCAGGGAACCTGCTTTCTCACTCATCTTGAGAGTGTACTTTTGCTTTAATAAACTGCTCTGTGTTTGCTACCTTCCTTCTGGCTGTCTTTATTCTGCCATGGATGCCCACATAAATCTTCAAGTTGGGGAATCCAAGAACCTAGGCCTCCATTCACACAAAGCAGTATCTACCACTGGTAACATAATGATCTTCTTTTTATAACTTTTATTTATTTAATTTTATATTTCTATTTCCATTTAGAAAAGTTATTTGATAGAGGACAACCAAAGTTGTCATGTACCTAACTAAATTTTAGAGTTGCTGGTATTTTAAGAATTTATCTTTGTTGAAGAGATAAGATACTTGGAAATGTATAGAGCACTTAATATATAAATTTAAGCTAATTTTTTTAGAAGGTAGAGACTTCCGAATGATCAACTGCAAGTGATATGGCTTACTAAAGTGTTTAGGTGTGGATGCATGGAGGTTGAAACACACAAGAGAAGAGAATTCAAAATATTTCCAGTGAAAGTGCAAATTACCAATGGAAAGGCAGTTAAGCTATGTAAAAATTTTAAGAAGCATAAAATGCTGATATATAACACATCAGCTATAAGTTATACCCTGCCAAGGGATACATTTTGACTTCGTTTTGCAAATTTCATAAAATGGTTCACTCTATCATCTTCGCTTCTATTATTGCCTCAGAAACCAGTACTTTCTTCTGTTCTTTAATGATTTCATACAGTCTAGGAGATAAGGAAACAGTCTAACAAGATTTTTGCTCATTTACTGTTTGTATTATGCATACATCTGTATTTCATAACAGCCATTTAGATTTATTTAAATTGTCTTTTTCATGTTTTAATATACACTTATTATTTCTTTAAAAATAATTTGTTATTTCTGCATTACTATTTATATATCTTTATCAACATGTACCTATGTATAGTATTCATCTATCATATTTATAATAACCAATACAGACCATAAAAGATTATATTCATAACAAGAGGATTAACTAAACATGGTAATTCTTTCACTTTGTATTTTAATGGAAGCAATAAAATATCAGTTTCTGAATTATAAGAAGTGATTATTGACAGAGAGTTATATTATAAATTTTCTTGTTCAATAATTATTTTCACATACATTTTATATTATAAAATGAATAGGTATTCATAATAAAAGTCATCAAAATAGGTATTTTTTTTTTGTATTTCTAGGCAAATATGAAAGCACTGGCTATTTTAAGGACATTTCCTATTCATACGTTTTAGATATATGACAAGTTCAACTTAGCATCCAAATGTGTAGGTTCTGAGAATAAAGGTAATAAATTTATCATGCCAACAAGCTTCTTAGGCTTGATTTTAAACTCATGCTAAGATGGCTGAGTAGCATATGACAATTTTAGCTCCTTAATAATATATATGCTTGATTCAATAATAAAAAAGCCTTGGAAGGAACGTTTTAAAAAATAATCCTTAATTTCTAAATAAACTTTAATTTTTAAAAAAGAATTCTTTTAGGCTTCATAGTTCCATAGCAACAAACACAAAGTCACATAATCTTCTTCTGCGTCACTTTTTTGACATATGTATTTAATTTCGGAAATGTATATACTATATAGAATACAAGCATGTATTTTGTTTAGATAAAACAATATTGTCAACAACTCAGTAAGGAGGATGACTATAACATTCAATGAATTACCATGGGCATTATTGTCTAAAGCCCAAACTGAAAAATATCTTTTATAAAAGTTTTTTATCAGTCAATCTATTTATCATCTATCATCTACTGTTGGGGTGTTCTCAGCATTTTCTTTGTTTTAAGTAAGACACATTTCTTAATATATTTTACTCTCTTGATAACTGATCTGTTTTATATTCTATACAAATTTTCAAGATGGAAAACAACCTTATTTCTTGCAATGGAATTGAGGATTTAAAATGAGACATTGAAAAGACAGTTTAATGTACTGTCCACATCCCCAAATGAACATGGCTGGTAATAGACGTGCATTATGTTCAGTTAGTTTACCACCTGTCTCTCTCTCTTACTTTGACTTTATCAAAATGAGTGTAGATAACATCCCAAAATCCAGGCACCTTTGCCTATGTATTTGGGGCTGACAGGTAATTCATGAACACCTAACTGTCTCACTAATAATTTTTGCTGAAGTCCTACAAAAAAAAAGAAAAAAAAAAGTAGGGCTCACTTAAATATAGGAAGTTAGAATTGAAGTTACATATTTTTAAAGATTTTATTTATTTATTTGACAGAGAGAAAGATCGTAAGTAGACAGAGAGGAAGACAGAGAGAAAGGAGGAAGCAGGCCCCTCACTTAGCAGAGAGTCCGATGTGGGCCTTGATCCCAGGACCCTGAGATCATGACCGGAGCTGAAGGCAGAGGCTTTAACCCACTGAACCACCAAGGCGCCTCCAGAATTGAAGTTATATTTTGCCTAACAACCCAGAGCATTTTAAACATAGACTAGTGATTTGTCAACTTTAATTCTTAAAATTTCCAGAACCAAACACTCAATTAAGCTATTCAAATTTCAAAACTCTAAATGTGAGTATTCTGAAGGTGGTCTTTATATTTAATCCATGAAGCTAAATACATGCATAAATATTTATTTTAATTAGAATAAAGCATTCTGATTTGTGTGTGTATGTGTGTGGGTATATGTGAGTATATTTTTAAAATCACTATTACAATTAAGCCAGTGTGACATGAAAAGAGACAGAGCCATTCAGATTAATCTGGACAAAACAGAACCTTTGGAATATATATTGATTTTTCACATTCCAAAATACTTCCATAAATCATGATCATTTTATGCCATTCCTATGTGCCCTTGATGCTGCAAACTATAATCTAATCTTTTACTTCAAGCTTCTAGGAAAGAACATTTTTCTTAGCATTTCTTCCTACTTATGCATTTTACTTACTTTCTCTGTCTGCTTTTTTCTTTTATTTACCTACAATATTGCTAGCTATACACATGATGCTGACATCTCAAGGTCAACAAAATGAACTAATGAATAATAATACTTTTGTTCTCAGTGGAATTCTTGCCCATGAGTTTAGTAAACTAAGAAAAAATAAACTTTCAAGCACAGCAATGTTTGCAAGCTTTTAAATGTGATTTCTGAAATGTTTGAGACCAAAAATCCTTATGATTACACTCTAAATTTATGACTTAAACTTTATACAGACCATCTTCACCTAGTATTTTCTATTTTCTGTATTCCCCAAGAACATCCTATATGATCTGACATTTGCATTCAGGATAAAACAAATTGATAAATGTTTTGTAATTTTCATTTCAATGAAATCAAAAGTAAAATCCTGGCAATATTCAAGGAATGATTAGTCCTGTCTCATTTATATTTATTACTCTTTTCTAGTTTGATAATTTTTCCCATATTCTGATTATTCATTACCATCACTTGTACAATTGATTGGCTATAATGAATGCTGGGAGCTCTACTCAACTGAAACACCTCTTCTTTGTAGGATTCACATTGGAAAATAATAAAAGTGTGACAGGTAAATATGTTGGATAGGAGAATGCAAAAAAATGGATTAGAACAGGATTATTGAAATGAAGAAAGTGAAAAAAATTATGAAAGACTTTATTAGAATAGATAAATGTACAAAAATAGCACACAATAGCAAAAAAGAGATTCAATGAATCAATTGCACCTTTGTACAGTGTTTCTTAATAACTCTGCTCTTAAAACACGTTCTAAAGAATCTCCAAAAGCAAAGAGTCTTTAATGGAATGCACCTTCAGTGAAGGGTAGGAACTTGACACACTTCTTTCAGGAGAGTTTGAATTTTATAATGGAAATATCATGACATTAACCAAAGGTGTTCACTAACTGATCTGAATTAAATAGATACAAACCAAAGGCAAGGTACCCTTAGGAATTTGAACATAGAATAATAATGGCCTAATTTATTCACAGTATAAAGTGCAGCTTAAGTTCAGTAAAGCAATTATAATTTCTATCTTGCCGAAATGTTTTATTTTAATCACTACACTCAAGTTATTTTTCTCTGATAATAATTGATTGCCTTTCATACAAAGTATCCATCTGTCTATCATCTATCTATCCTATCTATTTTCAGTCATGAATATCAAAGACATTGTCACTTGAGGTAAAAAAAAGAAGGTAAAAAAAGGAAAGTGAATCTAGATTGTTATTTACCGCAAAGATGCTAAATCAATAAACTAACCTGCTTAGGCTCATTTTAAAATAAAACATACAAATATAGAAAATATTTAAAAAATAATAATACACTTAGGAGAAGGTTAAGATTTAAAATGAAATGTAAAAATAACAAAAAGGAAGACTAACTTTGATTGCTTTGATTGCTTTGAAACCTTAGGATAAATTTTAATAGTTTAAAAAATTCCTAAAGAATTTTGCATTTATTAAAATTTGAAAAAAAAATCGTCATCACTTTATTCCTATTTTTAGTTGCTATTTCCTAAAAATTCTAAAACAAATAATTCCTGTACTTGATATAATTTCTAAGAATAGTAATATGATTCTAAAAAAAATGTGCCTTTTAAATAATACACAATGCATTGCTATTTGTGATTGTCAGGAGTGTTTTATTTATTTATTTTTTCTTTCTCTGGTGAAGTCATATTTGCCTTTACTGGATTCTTGAAAATGAGAAATGATTTAAAGTCAACAAATATTCTTAAATGCTTACAATCAGAAAGAACTATATTATACATATTAAGTCAAATTTTTAAGTGTTCAATAAAAATTTATCAAATATATTTTCAATAAGGTGGATTTTGAAGGTTATCAACTTTAATAAAACTTGATTTCATTTTCTTCACTAATTTGAGTAAACCGCTCGTTATAAATACAATTTAAAGTTGGAAATGGAAATAATGTTGATGATGGTGTTCATGTTAGTATTGACTCATTAGTTCACTTTGAAGAATTGTTTGTATGCTTAACTTACTGTGTTACATCATCATTTTATCTCTAGTTGGTCAAAGATAAAAGAGGCTGGACATTAATTAAAGTAATGGAAACAGCCTTTAATCTAAAACTACTAGCAGTAGAGGAAAGAGTTGTGGTTGACTAAGATTTGTGCAGAGATAGCTGGGTGATTTAAGGGATAAGGAGGGATTAGGGAAGAGACAAGTGGAGGTTTAGTATGGTCAGAGAAGTGAACAATTAGGAAGGTTTGGTCAGTGTAAACACCATTCAGACAGCTGGGTCTACTAGTTAGCAGTATTGAAGGTAGAATTTTATTCTGCAACCAAGTTTGGGAGACAGAGTCCTTATCCTTTCTGATAGACATTTCAAAGGCATGGTTTCCAGGTCCTTGAGAAAAATACTCCTGGGTTGTAGGAGATAAATTCATCTATTTAACAAAAGAACAGAGGAAGGATTATGATTGTAAGCTTTTTAAAAAATAAATGCTCCAGGACAGGGAGTTCTTAGCTGAAACAAGTAGCAAATTCTTTTGGCAGCCTTGAACTTTCTCAAGACAAATTTTAAAGGAGGGTGGGATCCTCCTAATTACTTCATCTGAACCTGTTAGAAGGCAAGCTAGAGTTTGTTTAAATCTCTTAGCACAGGGATTTGAATGGAGTCCTGTGTGCCTGGCATGCTATGCACTTCTCAGATTAGAGCAGACAAACCAGGAGACCACAGAGAACAGGGACTGATGTGATGCCAACACACACTACTGCTTACAATGAGATGGTAAGAGGCAGACCAAGAAAAATTAAATAGAAATGGGTCAAAATGTTCAACAGTAACAACAAAAATTAGAACTAGGGGATGAGTAAATATTGATATAATTAGCGACAATATTTAGGTATTGTTATAAGCCGAATATTTATATCCCCCATTTGTTTGTCAAAACCAATTCACCATGTGA
The DNA here is from genome assembly GCA_004023965.1 of Spilogale gracilis. Lineage (NCBI taxonomy): Eukaryota > Metazoa > Chordata > Mammalia > Carnivora > Mephitidae > Spilogale > Spilogale gracilis. The sequence continues at coordinate 82,482 of PITA01006786.1, forward strand.
CATTACTGAATATGGGGACTCGGGGAGATGATTAAGTCCTAAGTGTAAGGCCCTCGAGAATAGGTTAATACCTTACGGAAGACCACCTGGAGAGCCCCCTAGCCCCTTCTGCCATGTGAAGACACAGGGAGAAGATGGTCATCTGTGAATCAGGAAGTAGGCTCTCACCACACACCAAATCTGCTGTCGTTGACTTCCTTGATCTTTAACTTCTTAGTTCCAAAACTGTGAGAAATGCATTTCTGTTGTATTAAAAAGCCATTCACCTAGGCTATGGTATTTTTTATAGCAGCTCAAAAGTACTAAATGGACATTTAGCATTCAAATTAGAATATCTTATAATTAAATTCATCTTAAATTATGAGAATTATTAACAAATTCAACAAATTTTACTTTTTAAAAAAATTATTTTTATTTTTAACTTTACTGCCAATGTGGGGCTCAAACTCATGACTTCAAGATCAAAAATCACATGCTCTACTGGTGAGCCAAACTGGTGACTCCAACAAATCTGACTTATGATTAATAACATGTGTTTTTAAATGGGAATAAAATATATAAAAGTAATAATGATTAGCAGTTTGTAGGCCACCAGTTTCTATCAATAATGCCAGAGGGAACAGATTAATTACAGTACCCCAAATTTATACTAGACATTTACTTGTGTTACATGACCCCACCATACTTCCTCATAATATTCACATTTCTGACTGGATTTTTACTTGAATTTATCAAAATTCAATTTATAATTTTGATAAGTATAAACAACAAGATACTGATAATTTCTATCACCCCAAAAAGTTTCTCTATCACTTTTTGCTGTCAATTTTCAGACCAAGGTAATCATTGATGTCATATCTGTACTATAAATTAGTTTTTCTTGTTTTTGAATTTTCATAGAAATGGACTATTTCAGTATGAAAACTTTCATGTCTACTTTTTTTTGAGCATCACACCATTTTAGAGATAAATCTTATGTGTTTGTGTGTAGTAGTAATTCATTAATTTTTATTACAGGGAGTTATCTCAATTATGGATACATCAGTTTTTTCTTCCATTTACCACTGAATGGAATTTTGAATTATTTTCAGTTTGGGATGATAATGACTATAGTTGCTATGAATATTCAAGTGTAAATTTTGATGTAGGTAGTTTTACTTCTTTTAAGATTTATTTATTTATTTGAGAGAGAGAGAGCAGATAGAGGGGCAGAGGGAGAGGCAGGATTTTTATAATCATCTTCTCTTTAAGAATGTTCTCATGTTTTTTTGTTTTGTTTTCCACTCCTTCTATGATTTTTCTCTTTACCACAAATTTCAGCAATATGTTTTAAATGGGCCTTAGTGTGGGGGTGCCTGTGTGGTTCAGTTGTTGGTTAAATCTCTGACTTGATTTCCGCTCAGGTCATGAATTCAGGGTCATGAAATTGATTCCGGCATCCAGCTCCACACAGGTTGGAGACAGAGCCTGCTTAAGATTCTCAAAACTCTTTAAATGGCACTTAGAGGGGCACTTGGGTGGCTCAGTCGTCAAGCATTTGCCTTTGGCTCAGGTCATGGTCCCGGAGTCCCAGGATTGAGTCCCGCAATGGACTCCATGTTCGGCAGAGAGTCTGCTTCTTACTCTCTCACTCCCTCTGTTTGTGTTCCCTCTTTAACTGTGTTTCTGTTAAATAAACAAATAAAATCTTTAAATAAATAAATAAATAAATAAATAAATAAATAGGCCTTAGTGTGGCTCTTTGTTCTTATTCTGTTATAGGTCTTTGTTTCCTTCATGGTCCAAAATTATACATCTGCCAGATGGCTATTTTACCACTGGTCATGGAATCTGTCTTGTTTTTTTTTTTTTATCTTAGTGTCTTTTTGTGTGTATGTGCTTCACTTTGGTGGTTACTATTGCCTTGTCATTAAGTTTGTTCTTTCTTCTGTGGTAACTATTAATTCCATCCAGAGTTGTTTTAATTTCAATATTATAGTTTTTATCTTTAGAAGTTCCACATGGTTCTTAATTTGGATCATATGAAGGACATTACATATTTAATATTGCTAAATGTTTCTTTACTATCTTCCTTTAAAGTGTTTCAAAGCTTGAACTTTTACAATGCAAAGTTTGTTTTGAAGCTTTGTTAAGACAGGTCTAGAGTAGTCTTTAATTGAAATATACTTCAATCCAACTACTAAGCTGTGACCTTACCCAGGTCTATACTGAATATTCTAGGTATTCCAAGAAGACCATAATTCTAAATGGCTAGAACTGAAATTAGGGCCCAATTCTGGGTGAGCTCATTACATTTTTCAGCTTCCAAAACCCTTGTTATTCTTTGTTCTGTGCATGCATACTTCATCCTTCAGCAAATTTATAAAGAGGGCTCCTTTGCAGATTTTTGCGTCTGTTTCTTTGTATACAATTGACTCTTGAATGACGGGTTTGAACTGTGTGGGTCCACTTACACACAAGTTGTTTTCAATTAATAGAATATAGCACTATAGATGTATTTTTTCTTGTGGTTTTCATAATAACATTTTCTCCTCTCTAGCTTACTTTATTGTAAGAATATAGAATATAAAACATTTAATACATGTCTGTTAATTGACTGTTTATGTTGTTAGTAAAGCTTTACCAATCAACAATACACATTAGTTGTTAAGTGTTGGGGGAGTCAAAAATTTTATGTGAGCTTTCAACTATGCAGAAGTTGGCTTCCTTAACTCCTGTGTTGTTCAATGGTCAACATTTGATTCCTGTCTTTGCTGTTTTACCTGTAAATTCCAGCCATTTATTCCTCCTTAATCATCAGCCTCTATCTTCCTAACTCAACAAGCTCTAGTGTTTTGGTTGGGTTTCCCCTTCCTGAACCTTAGTCCAAAAAGTACCTCTAGGCAGGAGCTAGGAGAATTTTCTGGCTCTCTTTTTATCCCTCCTTTTGCTGAGAGATTATAGTTCTGTCCTTTCGTTATCAATGTCTGAAAACCACTGCTTTTCATTCAGTTTATAGTTAAGACTAGACTTGATTCTAGTGACTCATTCATCTTAGCTGGAACTGGGTATTGTATGTGTGTATATATCACTTTGAGTTTTGAAGTAGAGGAAGTTATTATTCATACATTTAGAAATATTTTGTAATTGTGGAATTGTCTCACTCTTATTTAACTTTTTAAATTTTTTAACTTTCATTATATACTTAAATATACAATATCTTATCTAAACACACATGTATTTTATTTAAAATATCCAACTTAAGGTCTCTTTTAGTGATTTTTTTTTGAGCTATGTAATTTTTTTGAACTTATAATGTTATGGATCATGAGTTAGAATGAGATCTGTAATGTGTGACAATGTATTTTTTTTAAACAGAATATATATATAGTCTCCATTTTAGTAATAGTCTGATATTTAAAAAGGCTGTTACAGTTTGAAATATTTTAAGCAACGGATCACCAATCCCTTTTCCCCAAGACTAAAAGCTTTGTCTCATAGAGCATCTATCAGTTTGAGAAGTGCATTACTGTTGGTTCAGTAGTCTCATTTGTTGTGCTCTTCTGTATGGAGATGTGTTTATGATTCTTTTCTGGACAGAAATTTTGTAATGACTCCATTTTATCATACTATGGAACACCTGTTTCTGTATTTGTTAACATATATCCTCCATACATCTCTAGCAAAGGGAAGTTGAGCAGAAGCAAACATAGACTAATAGCTGGTAGGTGTAATAAACTTCATAACCTAAAATCTTGGTGTTTTTAACCCCATCCTGTCATTGTAATTCATTATAACATTTCAAAAACTCTGCTTTTTTGCTGCTCTTTTTTTTTCTTTCTGCAGCTGCATAAGCAGGTGCAGGTTTGAAGCAGTAAAAAGGACGAAAGAGAGTTTATCATGCAAATAATAGTATCATTCACCCCACCCCAACCCTGTAATTGACCTGATTGATCATAATGCTAAGATTCTCTCTCAGAATTCACTAAAAAGTACTGGGTAAATACATAGCAAGGGGTATTATATTGACATAGTAGATCCTAATAGCAGTCTATCTTTTTAAAAGTACGTATTATTTTCCTAATAGAACCAACCGAAGTTTGTGTTCCTTGAGTGTATCTTTCCCTTTGCTTTGAAATGAGAAATACCACATCATTTTGTTTTCTGCTGCACATTTGCCACAGTCCTTAAAGGTTTCACGCAAAGCAAAATAAATCATCCAGACATATAATATTCATAAGCATGGCAGTTTAAGTAAAATAAGGACTATTCCTTTTAATTCAAATCCCTGGTAGATTTTTTTTTTTTTTCCAAACCAGGTGCACAAAGGGCATGACAATGTAACATTCATATGCCGATTTGAATAAATTGGGCTGATTGGCTTCTGGAAACTCTTTTGAAGGCTCAAGCATATCTAGGAGAATTAGGCCTTAATGTCCTTCTGTCTTTTATACCTAATAAAATAACGATATCAAAAACAATCTTTTATTTGGCTATGTCTCTTACAGAAAGATGTGGAAACCAATACAAAGGAAGTGACTCTGCCTAACATGAAACAAAAAGGAAGGAAGCTTTGTAGCAACTTTCTGTGAAAGGTTGCAGAGCTACATATAATCTTGAATAATGAACAAATTTCCCTAGGTAATAACACCGTGCAAAGTTGTGAGGAGCAAGCCATATATTTTGTAAAGATAGAATTTAAAGGGACAAGTGTTAATAGAATCAGATAGTCTTTGTAGATGGCATTTTGAGCTTATTAAAGCTATCTCATGTCAAACAAAGAACTTACTACTGATATAGGCAATTCAAAATAGAGCCGCCTCCAATGTTTGTTTTTGAAGCCCATAACACACAAATACCCAAGCACATATGTGTGACGTCTAATTTATTTTTGATAATCTGTGAGCCTAGTGCATCAGTTTGCTCATATTTGAAGCACAAAGTTATAAAATAAAATTCAAATGTTGAGGGATTTTTAAAAAGATTTTATTTATTTATTTTAGAGAGAGAAATACAGCAAGAGAGGGAACACAAGCAGGGGGAGAGTGAGAGAGGGAGAAGCAGGCTTCCTGCTGAGAAGGGAGTCCATTTAGGGCTTAATCCCAGAATTCCCAGATCATGACCTGAGCTGAAGGCAGGCGCTTAATGACTGACCCACCCAGGTACAACAAATGTCGTGAATATTTCATTGAGGCCATTGCTGTCTAGTCAGCAAGGCTGAGCATTTGAAATATTCTTAAAATCAGTTTATCTCTCAGACTAAACACTACCTGCCCATTTTAAATCTGATCACTACCCTAGCATTTCGTTTGGAGATGAAGTAAATGCCGCTTCTCTTTGAGAAAGTAGTATTTAAGGTAGAATTTCATAAATTCTTTTATGCCAAAATAAATAAATATAAAATAAACTGATACAAAATACTAGTACAATTGTGAAATAATATTACACTTGGAACATTCGGCTTGAAATCAGATACTATTCAACTTTGATACCTAAAATAATTACATCAGATAGTATCTTCCATGAATAAAATTTGTTGTGTGTTTTAAAGATTTTCATCTATTTATTTATTTATTATTATTATTTATTTGAAGAGGGAAGGGGCAAAAGTAGAGGAAGGGAGAGAATCCTCAAGCAGATTCCTGATGAGTGCAATCTCACATGGGGCTCCATCCCAGGACCTGAGATTGTGACGTCACCTAAGCCAAAATCTGTGCTCAGAGAGGAATCTGCTTGAGATTCCCTTCCTCTCCCTCTGTTCCTCCCTTTACTTGCTCTCTCTATTCCTCTCTCAAATAAATAAATAAAATCTTAATATACACACACACATATGTATGTATAAAATGTTTCCTATCTATCTTTTTCAAAGGGACTTCATTATACACAACTTACCAGGAGAAAACAGAATCCATCGTACATTCTAGAGTTCTTCAAAATCAATGGTTCTTTTACTTTTCATTCACCATGTTAGTAATATATCCAAAGCAAACCAAAAGCTTATTTGGGTTCTTTAAGGAATTTAAATCCAGGAGACTCAGATTCAAGAGGAACCTGAAAAGTGTTAGGTGTTGAAGTAGGCAATTAGAACTCTGTGTTCCAAATATTGGGAGTCTATTTCAGATCATGGATTATTGGGAAGCCATTGTTTTTGCACCCATCCCCATTATCTGAGTCCCTCTCCATCTGGCAAAAATAACTTCCAGGGAACTTAAAGGGCAAATGCCTTTTATTTCATCTTCATTTTTTCTTTTTTCGACTTTTGTGGGTGAAAAGCAGCTATATATATGGCGGGAATGTAAAAAGTCATTGTGCAGTTCTAGAGAAAGTTGCAATTAAAAAAGACCTAAAAAGACCTTGTTTGCCCTTCAATTTTATTATCTTCTGCACAGAGACAGCTTATAACAAAACAGAAAACACTGGGAAGTGGAAGAGTCCCATATTCAGAGTAACCACATTATTAGACACAAATGTTTAATTTCCAACAACAACAACAAAAAATCACAAGGCATACAAAGAAATGAAACTCTGTCCCATTCAAAGGAGAAAATAAAACAATGCAAACTTTCTTTAAGAAAGACTTGATGGCAAATTCACCAGATATTTTAAACAATTGTCCTAAAGATGACATAGACCAGAGGAAGACATGGACAAAGAAAACTAGAAATATAAACTGTCTATCAATAGTAAAATAGAATATGACTCTATATTTGAAGGGAATGAGCTAGTAATACTTGCATGAACACAGGTGAACCTCAAGAGCATTACATCAAAAAAATGACTGAGTGAATGAAACCAGACATAAACATATATATACTATGTAATTCCATTTATATAAAGTCCTAGAAGAGGAAAAACTAATTCATAGTAATAGAAATTAGATCAGTGATTGCTTAGGTGTTGAAAGAACAGTGTTTTACTAAAAAGTACCATAAGGGGCTTTCTGGTATAATTAAAGTGTTACATTTCTTGGTAAGAGATCTGTGTTACGTGGGTGTTAGGGATTTCTCAGAAAACAAGTCATATCTAATAAATAATAAAAGGAAAGTAACATCAATCTATTTATTCATCTCTTTTTATCCCTTTCTATTGTGCAAACATTGATTTAAAAAAGACCTAAGCACAGTGCAATAATTTTATATTTTTTATTCAATAAAAAATTTTCAAATTTTATTTGGAAATAATTAACCAAAGTAGAAGTTACATATTGGAGAAAGGAAATTTGTTTTACTAAAATAGATAGAGATCCCAATTTTTTTTAAAGAACGTACAAAAAGACCTAAGGGGAAAAAGAAAAAAAATAACAAAAAACATGTGGCTTATTCATAAACCATAAACTTGAGACAATTATCCATGAGCCAGTTCTCAACCTAAAAGAAATAACTCAACAAATTTGTAAAAGTAAGGGATTTGGGATTGAAGTAACTTGATTCTTGAGTCAAGTCCTCTTCTGGTTCAAAGAGAAGAGGTTCAAGCAATAGATGTCCCTGCAGAATTAGAGAGCTATGAGAACATTTTTTTTATTATCCTTTGTTTCATAAGTCTCTGTTGATGGAGGACAATTTTTAGTTTGGTAGATCCATCTTGAACATTGTCACCCCACAGTCATTGTGACAACCAAAAAAACATCCTCTACATCCAAAAAACATCCAAATGTTCCACTGAGAGCACATATTGTCTCCTCCCAATTTTCCTCACCCCACCCCCAACTTATAAGCTACTAACCTAGAAATCTTGGGCGACCACATTTCTGTCAGGGGAACCCTACACTGCGTGTGTGACTAGTGTGGTAAAAAAAAGACTTTGAGAGAGCTATCTAAGAAAATACTAAGGATTGTCTTCAACAACACTGGAAAACACAATGTGGTTAAAAAAAAAATGTCAAATACTGACCAGTTTAGTCGGAATACAAAGAATAGGCTGAGTCCAATCTACTGTATCCAAAGACTCTTGAGAGAGGTAGGCAGCCACAGAACTGACATGGGTAATCAAAGACCATGCTGTAATGAAGGATTTCAGCAGTGGAGGCACCTAATGAATGGGGAGATACCAAGTGATTTGCTAGCTCTGTGGATGTCAGGATGGATAAGGAATGTTTATGAATTAAGCAGCCCACAAGCTCTGAATAAGGATGATCCATAATTCTCTATCTTATAACTAATCCTGGAATTTAGATTACCTTCTGAGCTCTCAGAAGGAGAAAAGGTATTCACAAAATTATTGTAGAGTAACTAAACAGTTTAAAAATAAATCAGAGTTTTAAATGAAGAGGGTTTTTTTTTTTAGCCTGACTTGGCAATACTGAGTTTATCCCAATAAGAAGAAATAAAGGTTTTAGCTAAATAGAACTCGGTCATAGATAAGTACCTTTGCAGCTTCGAAACCCTCTTTCATCGGAAGTGAAAGTATGTAGTAAGGATTTTTAAGAATATTCGTGTAGTATATATCTCTATCTGTGGTTGAAGACAACTCCCCAGATATAATCAGAAAAGAATCAGATATCTCATAAGAGCATTAGAGCAATGCTGTGTAGAGAAGATGCCTACTCTCAGAGTTATCAGTTTTAGAGTATTCCATAAGCTTAAGCTTCAGAACATATTAAAAAGTTTGTCAAGTTCTTAGAGAAGGGTCAGCAGAGGGAGTGAATTAAGGAGCATAGAAATATATATTTAAAGGTCAAATATGGATTCTGTATTTTTGAAATAACTATCTTCTTAGAGGTTTTGGTACTAAAATTGAAGCAGGTTTTAGAAGACTTTGCTTTAAAATTAGAGAAGGAGACCATTGCTAAACCAGAAAGTTCAGGGTAGAAGTGGCCAATTTTTGAGAGGATATACATATCTATATCTATCTATCTATCTATCTATATATATATATATATAGAGAGAGAGAGAGATGCTTTGTTTTGATTGTATAAAAACCTGACTCTCTGATGTACATTAAACCCTTAAAGAAAGTCAATGGCAAGTCATATGAAAGCTATAATTATGGGTTTCAGAAAAAAGAGAAACAAAATAAAGGGACCTGACCTCTCACTTTCCTCTGGAGCCTATCATCTCAGTCTAGAGTTTCCTGAAGAGCCAAGCCAGAAGCTTAGTTGTAATTGGGGAATCAGCCCAAATATCTGTTCCCTTTAAGTAGTAGAATCTAGTTGTTGGCAAGTTTACTGATGCGTTTTCCTAATTTAATCAGAAATTCAAATCAGAACCTCCATTAGAAATTCTAATTACACCCACACTAAGTTCACTAGGGAGAAGGAAGCCAATGACGGGGGTAAGAGGATGGCCCAGGGTATTAAGTACAGCAGACTGGGGTACAAAGAGATCATATTATCTTCTATTCATATAGGATATACATCTGTAACAATAGGATGGTGAAAATGGTAATCCTAATATTTAACACTTAATGAGTACTACCTGTAAGACTCTCTTCCAAAAACTTTATATGAATTAAATTATTTTCTCCTCAAAGGACTTCTCAATAGTAGGTAATAAAGTTATATTATTTTATAGCTTTTTAACTGAGGTACAGAGAAGCTGAGAAATTTGCCCAAGTTACAGAGCTATAAAATGGTACAGTCAAGGAGTCTGCCTCTAAAAACTTCGATATCAAGCACCACAAAACCCTCATAATTAATTAATATTTCTCCATGTAAGAAGGAGGTGTAAGCTTTACTCAGTATACAGACTAACATGTAATATAGATGAATATTTAAGACAAAGATTCATGTATTAATATCTTCATACTAGGAAATTAGCTGGGTGCAAAGTACCCAAATATTCTTTTCTGGAGTTGTACTGATTTACTAAAGTGAAACACATAGCACATAAATGTTGGATATAATATTCCTCTTATGTTTAAGTATAAATATTGCATACATATATATAAATAATATTAAATAATATACCATATAAAATGTGTCTTCTACAAAGAGAAAAAATGCTTACTTATTTAAGTCTTTGGAACAGATTTATAATTTCATACAGGTCACAAGTATCAATGCTTTCTGTATAATTTAAAATACACAGGTAACATTGTATGGTATGGCTAAGATTTTTTTGGAAGAAAAATAAAATATATAAACATAGCTGGATAAAATTCAAGAAAAAAACAAATTCAAATAATATTAAAAATGAAATAAGGTATGATTTTATTTTTTTTAATTTTTTTAAGATTTTATTTATGTATTTGACAGAGAGAAACACAGCTTGAGAGGGAACACAAGCAGGGGGAGGTGAGAGAGGGAGAAGCAGGCTTTCCTTCGAGCAGGGAGCCCAATGTGAGGCACAATTCCAGAACTCCAGGACCATGACCTAAGCCCATGGCTGATCCTTAAGGACTGAGCCACTCAGGTGCCCTGAATAAGGTATAATTTTAAAGATATAAAGAATACAATATAAAATTTATGCATTAAGTGAGAGTTTTTCTGTGTTCTCAGTTAAGAAAATTAATATTTAAATTGAAAAACAGAACAAAAATAAAATGTTGTTTCAAGAGTGTAATTGATATGGACAGAAATAATATACTTACTTTTCTCAAATGAACTCAAGTGTTCAAAATTGAGGTGTATTAAAAATCTCAAGCTCAATATTCGTTTTGTTTTTTTTGGTTTTTTTTTAAGATTTTATTTATTTCACAGAGAGAAACACAGCCAGAGAGGGAACACAAGCAGCAGGAGTAAGAGAGGGAGAAGCAGGCTTCCCACTCAACAGGTAGCAGGATGTGGGGCTCAATCCTGGAACTCTGGGATCATGACCTGAGCTGAAGGCAGAGGCTTAACCACTGAGCTACCCAGGCACCCCAAGGTCAAAATTATTCTTAAGGGTTAAAATATCTTTCTAACATCTTAATTCAGTTCTTCTTTTTTTTTTTTTTAATTTAAACCTTCAATGGCAAATACAGTCTCTTATCTGTTTTTGTTACTGATGAGTTTCACATTTCTTTCTTTATATTTAGTCAGGATAAGTTCTCCTAGCATGTCTTTTTCCAACATGATAGTAATTCAAATATTGAAATATAGCTAGCATTCAAATTGTTCTCTACTCTAAACAAAACAAGTAAGCAAACAAAATTAAGTCCTTCACTCTTTCTAATTTAATATGACTAAATTTCATCTGTTCTCCAACATTCATAAATTCCAAAATAAACTTAGTACCTTCTAAAAGTTAAAATCTATTCAAAAAATTCCAGCTGTAGTTTCTTGTTTACACAAAGACTTTTTTTTCTTGTCAAGAGAGTTTCCTTGCTCATATTCCTCTCTCTTATATGAGCCATGTCACAATCTACTTTAATTGGCTGGCATGATAAATCTCCTTTAAAGTCTATATCTATCCAGTATTTAATCATTTTCAAGATTCTGAACTTTCTCCCAAACTTCATCCTGCATCGAGTTTTCTTTTTCTGAAGACATGATTTATCATATATTTTGGAATATTCTATCATGATTTACATGATTCACTCTTGTAGCTGTATAAAGAACTATTTATCTTTTTTCTGCCTTTCTTATATATATGTCTAAATCAAAGTGGAAAGTAACTACCAAAATTAATATCAATAATATATTAACATTTTAAGTATAAGTTTATGGAAGATATGCTTATTATCAATTAATACATTTTTTCAACATACTCAGTAATGGATTGGAGATTTTTTAGTTTAAGCTGATTTGCTCTTATTGTAATTTGAAATGCTTCTTAAGCAAAGTCAAAGTTAATTTGTAGGATTTTGAAATAAGGAGATGTAAGAAACTGACAAAAAGGGGCACCTGGGTGGCTCAGTTGGTTAAGCCACTGCCTTCAGCACAGGTCATGATCCCAGAGACCTGGGATCGAGCCCCGCATCCGGCTCCCTGCTCTGCAGGAAGCCTGCTTCTCCCTCTCTCACTCCCCCTGCTTGTGTTCCCTCTCTGGCTGTGTTTCTCTCCGTCAAATATATAAAAATCTTAAAAAATAAATAAACTGACAAAAAGATCAAACCAATTTTATAAGCTTCTTCATATCTAAAGTATTTAGCCCTTAAAAGCCTGTGCATGTAGGGACGCCTGGGTGGCTCAGTTGGTTGAGCCACTGCCTTCGGCTCGGGTCATGGTCCTGGAGACCCGGGATCGAGTCCCACATCGGGCTCCCTGCTTGGCGGGAAGCCTGCTTCTCCCTCTCTCGCTCCCCCTGCTTGTGTTCCCTCTCTCGCTGTGTTTCTCTCTGTCAGATAAATAAAAGAAATCTTTAAAAAAAAAAAAAAAAAAAAAAAAAGCCTGTGCATGTATTTGGAAATTATATCTATAGAAAAACTTTCATCTGTGGCTTAATGAGTTAATTTTCATACTTTCAGGCTATATGTGTATTTATGCACATTTTATACCCACAACTCCTTTCTCAATAGGAGACTGGCCTCAACTGTTAAAGAATTGCATGTGCTTAGCATCAATTCTGCACTAGCAATAAGATTCAGAGATTTCAAAAGAGAAAAAAAAAAAGGTCCTTTCTTATTAGACCAATATTATATCTTATGATTCTTAAACATATAAATTGCTATTTAAAATAATATTTTCACATGACTGCTTACAAAGCAACTATTACCCTCCTACTACTGTCTTAAGAAAAGAGCCATTATTTATTCATGCTTTGGGTAATTGGTAGATGTTGACCAGTACAAGGCAACAGTAGTGTTTCTGTTCCCTTGCTGGTAATTGGAAATCAACAAAAGTATGTCACATATGTAGCCAATAACACCTAAGGATAAGTCCGCTGAGGTTTCTGAGAAAGCTCAAATAAAACAGCAGAGAAGCTAATATTTTACTGCCTTCAATACTGCCATGTGTAGATGATGCTTAGAAGTCATTGTAGAAGAACTAGTCAAGGTGGGGGGTCAAGATGGTGGAAGGCCAGGTGACCGCATTTCGGGGAGTTCCCTGAAGAGAGCTGAATTCCAGCAAAAAACACTCTTTTATTTTCTTTCTTTTCCCGCTGCCCGGACTCCCTCCCCCCCACCGGCGCCAGCCCTGGCACGGGCGCAGCCGCCCAGGCCTGCCTCCGCCTGAGCCGCCACAGCTGCCGGGAAAGCAGCAGGAGTGGATTCTATCCTGCCCTTCTCTCCCGTTTCTCTCCACACCGTGGGCCGCGTGTAGAGCCCACCAGGGGAAAATGTCTTTTACAGACTTTCGTGGGACCGGAGAGGCCCCAGGTCCCTGGGGGCAGACAAAGTCGCGATCCAAAAGGAGTTGTGGCTTAGAGGTGCGGGAGTGAAAGGACAAGCGGGGATGGGGGCAGAAATCAATACAACATCTGCACCAGCCCGGCTGTGACAGACTGCCAACTAGGAGGCTGGAAAGAGCCCCTCCCTGTGTAGAGGCTCCCTCTGGGAGGGAGGTCTGGGCACAGACATCCTGCTCCGACTTGACTTCCTCAACTGCTGAAAAAAGATGCAAAAGAACAACGCTCCGCTACCAGAGAATTGCAGCTGATAGTCTGGTTGCCATTGAGACAGGCCTCTAGCAGGGGGGCCGAGAGACTCAGCCTAGGTAGAAGGACTGAAAGGGAAGGGCACGCCCCGCCCCCAGAAAGCACGCCAGAAGCTCAGGAGGACAACATTCCAAAGCAAAATCCCAAATCGGGGAAAAGGCAATTTATTAAACTTCTGGCACTGACTACAAGTACCAAAAACTCTACAACTCATTGATAAAATTTTCCACCTCACTTACTTTTTTAAACTTTTTTCTAGTTTTACTTTTGAAGCTTACACTTTAAGCTTAAAATTACACTCTCACGGTTTTTTTTCTTTCAATTTTTATCCCCTTTCTTATCACAACGGTACCCAATACAACACCCCATAACATTTTTTACTTTATATATATATATATTTTTTTTATTCTTTTTAATTTTTTTCTTTTTTCTATTTTTTTCTTTTTTTTCCTTCTCTTTTTACCCTGAAATTCAAACACACCCCTGTATTTTCTGCTTTTGTTGTTCCCTCTTGTTTCCCTGTTAGCTCTCTCTGTTTTCCCCTTTCTTCTCTCCTCTTTCTTATCACAACGATACCCAATACAACACCCCATAACATTTTTTACTTTATATATATATATTTTTTTATTTTTAATTTTTTTTCTTTTTTCTATTTTTTTCTTTTTTTTCCTTCTCTTTTTACCCTGAAATTCAAACACACCCCTGTATTTTCTGCTTTTGTTGTTCCCTCTTGTTTACCTGTTAGCTCTCTCTGTTTCCCCCTTTCTTCTCTCCTCTTTCCTTTATTCTCTCTTTTACGTGTACATGTAGATACAAGCTCCAAGTCAATCCCACATCCCTATTCAATACTACCCCTATATACAACCAGTTCCAATCCCCCTATATCATTTGAAAGTGGGCTCCTCCAACAATAACAGCAAGATAAACTCCGCAGCGTCTGAAACGCATTCCTTGCCCACAAGGAATGTCTGCGCTCACCTTCCCACTCTAGTTTGTCAGTGTGCCTGTGTAACTGTCTTTACTTCTGTATTATATAAGTACTGGTCTTGGGGGTCATATAGGTTGGGCTTTGCTTTTTGACCTCTTCATTCACCCTTGATAACCCTTTCTTTATCCTGTAACAGCTTTGTACCATACAAATCTTATCACCGGGCCCCGCTCTGGCAGGGGTGTCTTTTCTTGCTTCCTCCTCTCC